>JBBPQU010000529.1:0-18888 GCA_038092655.1 Boletus sensibilis | reverse complement strand
TTCACCAAACATTTGTTTGATCCATAAGACTTGGCGAGAACAATCGCTCAAAGCCATATATTCAGCTTCTGTGGAAGAGAGAGCTGTGGTTTTCTGGAGGTGTGAATTCCAGAGGAATATTGCATTCACCAATTTAATATAAAATTCCGTTTGGGAGTGGCGAGTATCAGGATCTGCCCCCCAATCTGAGTCTGTGCAGGTGGTTAAGCCGGTTCCTGATGATCCGTCGAAAACAAGCGAGTATTCACGAGTACCGATGAGGTAATGACAAATATAAAGAGCCTTATCTAAGTGCTCTTGCGATGGGTTGGCAGCCATTCACGCCATTTGTGTGACAGCATAAGCAATGTCAGGGCGAGTACCAAGCATTAGATACATTAATGTGCCTATCACTGTCTGGAATCGCGTCCGAAGTTCTGGGTTGACAGGGGCTACATTCTTCTCAGGTTGATAACCTTGAGGTAAGGGTGTACGAGCGGGCCTTGCATTGATCATGCCGCACCTTTCAAGTACTTTTTTGAGGTATTCACGCTGATCGATTAACAATTGGCGACCATCTCGATGGATGTTCATCCAGAGGAATTCGTGAGCATCTCTGAGATCACGGCATTCCCACCTTTTCATAAAGGCAGCCTTTAGTTTCTCAACTAGGGCCTTTGAGGGACCGCAGAACAAGGCATCGTCGACGTATATGATGGTGAGGACAAATTGTTTGCCTTTCTTGAATATAAAGAGGCCGGCGTCAGTTTTGAGACGCTCAAAGCCAAGTTCTTTCATAGACTCGTTTAGAGCCTTCCACCAAGCTAATCCTGCTTGTTTAAGTCCATATAGGGCATGGAGTAATTTGAGAACTTTCCCCTTAAGATGAGGAGGGGCGAATCCTTCAGGGAATTCCATGTAGATTTCCTCATCTAATTTGCCATATAGATAGGCAGATCTCACATTGAGACCGGATATGTACCAGTTTTCAAGGGCGGCGAGGGTGAGCATGCATCGCACTGTCTCAAAGTGCACCACTGGGCTGAATATTTGGTCAAAGTCTAGTCCTTCGGTTTGTGAGAATCCCTTCGCAACTAACCGTGCTTTCTTCCGACCATCTAATTTAACATCGAAAACCCAACGATTTTTGATAACCTTACGGTTTGTCGGGCAGTCAACTACTTCGTACACTTTACGCTCTTTCAACATTGTGAGCTCCTTGTTACAGGCCTCAAACCATTGCTTTTGTTCTGATTTGGGTAAGTGCTGAATGTCTCAGTAGGACCATTCGCAATAATTGGGCTCTGGGCTCTTATTGTCCAAAGGGACAGCCTTTGCGCACAGGTAAGAAACCAGCGCTTCTCCCCCTTCACGAACTATGTGTTCAACATCGTCTTCAGAAGGAGAGGGGGATGGAGGCATTGCACTGGGAACTGGCGGTGTTGCCGGCACAGGAGGCTGTGATTGGCCTGTGAGTTCTCTCCAACGAGTAATTCATTCAATCTCCTTGATCTGTTTAGTAGGATGTTCATGCTCACCATACATATTCCCAGGCCTCAGTGGGGGGCGGCATTCGCACGCAGGTTGCTTAAGGGGTACGGCAGGTGGCGCATCCAACTGTGGAATTCTCCGAGGAGGAGTAACAGGCGGAGGTGGGGAGGGGATCCTAGTGTGCTTTGTAGGAGCGTCAGGCGAGGGATCTCGCACAGGAGGTGGTGGAATGTGTGGTTGGCGACCACGAGGTGGTGATGGTGGTGGTAAATCATCCTCAACATCATCAGATGGAGGGGCCACTGGTGGGTCATGCTGGTGGGGGTGGCGAGGAATTTCACTCACAGGCTTGTGAGGCTGAGCCCCAGCACAGTGAGGGAACAGGTTCTCATCGAACACTGCATGTGCATATGTGTGGAGGGAGTTGTCCGGGCGCATGAATAGATAATTGCGCTCATTTCCAGGAGCAATCCCTAGGTATATCATTAGCTGAGACTTAGGCTGCAGCTTGCCTCCACAAGTGTCCACTGGTAAATAAACATACGCACCGCATCCGAAAACGCGGAGATGGGAAACAGTTGGAGGAACTTTGAATAAAAGCTCATAAGGTGTCCTCCAGTTGAGTCCTTTCTTAGGGGTGCGGTTATAAACGTGAGCCGCATGCATTACTGCAAATTCCCAGTAAGAAGGAGGTAGGCAAGCGTGAAGATGCATCGCCTGAGCCTTGTCCATGATGGTGCGAATAAATCGCTCAGCACATCCGTTTTGCTGTGGGGTATGAGGCACAGAATCATAGACATGAATTCCGTTGTCACACATCAATTGCCCGAAGGCTTTTGATTTGTATTCTCCCCCTCCATCGGACATCCACCCTTTGATAGGTGTGTTGTATTGAGTTTGGACATATTTTATAAACTCCTTTGTGGCCGATAAGGCCTGATCCTTAGTGTGCAGGCATTGAACCCAGCCCATGGATGTATAATCGTCATAAAATATGATGACGTATTTGTGCCTGTGGTAAAATTCCACCTCGAATGACTTAAGATCCGAGTGCACAAGTTCAAAGGGTTTACTTGCATGCATTTCATTAGAAGAGAAGGGGCGATTGGCTTGTTTGCCTAGCTGACAGCCAGGGCAAACTGGCTCAGTGGACGGAATGTTCACATCCGGGAAATCTTTAATATGTTTTTGCCCAGCACGTAGGACGTCCCGTGAAGGGTGACCTAGGCGGCAATGAAGTAATTCATAATCGACGGCGATCATATTGAGATTCGCACTAGCCGATGTCTTAATGGCAGGTGCTCTGACCCAGTACATAGTACTTTCGCCATGCGAATGAAAAGAGATCAAACACTGATTGTTACACTTATTGTGTATGTGTATCTGCTTCTGTGAGCTGATAGAGTAGAGACAGTCGTCCTTAAGTAGTGTCCCGAGCGATATAAGCTTCAAGGAACAGTCAGGCATATAGATAGTTGGCGATAATCGCACAACATTGCCCTTGAATTGAATCAGAACAGTGCCATGTCCTTTGATAGGAGCACAACCGCTGGCCGTCCGGGTGTACCATTGCTCCATAAAGACTTGGTACTCGACAAAATCGTTGATGTTGTTGGTGAAATGGGAGGAAGCTCCTGAATCGAGAAGCCACATCTGGTCTTCAAGATCCATTATCCGCGCTTTACCCTTACTGGTGGCGTTGTGTTTATCACATGAGTCGCACTCTGCATAATCGGGCAGTGGTAGTAAATTGTCCATATCATCACTACCTACGACAGACGAGAATATATACTCTACAAACTGTGGTGAATAAAATCGCTCATCAGTGTCTGTGAGGTGTGAGGAGGACAGAGACACGTACTGATGGTCAGAGACCATCGTGTCAAGATTGAAGTACTGCTCGTAGTCCATGTAATAGTCCCCCCCCTGCTCCGAGCCAAGGGAGACGCAGTCTTCGTCATCGACCTGATAGGCCGTACCTGCCTCAATATCATCCTTGAGGCAGTCCAACAATTTGTCGGAGACATCCTCGATGTAGGCGTCTTGGTGGATCTGGGAGAACCCAGAGGGGCCAAAATTCTCCACGCTGAGACAGCAGGAGAGTGAGGTGGAGTGGTGGTGGCCGAAGAGGGAGGAGGAGGCCGATGCCTTGGAGGGACCAAAAGAGGGACTGCAGTTAGCAACCAGGTCAAGGCGGTGGACTGTCTCGATGATCACTGGGACCTCGAGATGATGAGCGAGTGAGACCATGTTAAGGGTCTGTTGAAAGGCGGGTGGGCCGTAATGGGCCGCACCGGGGGTATGAGCGAGTCGACGGAGGTTGACAAGAGGCGTGGTGAAAACAGTTGATGCCGGTTCGATGACCGGCGCTGAGAACGCGAAGGAGGCGGTGGGCACCTTGGTAGAGTTAGCATTTGCCTTACGGCGATCCTCCTGCTTCTTCTTACCAGCTTCGGAGCGAGGGCCCCGATGCTTCTTCTTCTTCTTCCCGTCCACACCGCCCTGCTGCTGCTGCTGCTGCTGGCTGGAGGAGTCTTGCTGCTGCTGCTGGCTGGAGGAGCCTTGCTGCTGCTGCTGTGAGAATTGAGGGTCTTGGCCCTTGCGCTTGACAGTGCTGATCTTGTTGGCGTGCTCGCCCTGGGGCTTGCGTCGCACAACGTGTTGATGCCACGACATGGTGGCCATGCATTCGATCTGGGCGAAGGTGGGAGGCTTCACCTCTTTGGTAGCGTCGGTGAGGTCGTTGACTGGTCCTAAGTTGAGGACCTGGGCGATCACGTCCATGTAACGAGGGAGTTTGGCGAGTATGATGATCGCCTGGACGGGAGCCGACACCTTGTAGTTGTATTCCTTGAGGCGAGCGAAGTGGGCGGAGAGCTTAAGGAAAGCGTTGGCGGGGTGGTTGTTCTCAGGGATAGTGGTATCCATCATCGCTTTAAACTCCATGTAGACGGAGGTGATGGAGGGCTTGGAGAACTGAGTCTGGAGGCCCGTCCAGATCTGCACAGCTATGGCGGCGGACTGGTATTTGTTCTGGAGATGGGAGTTGAGCTTGAGGATGAGGTGCCCCATGGCTCCGTCGTCCTCACAGTCCCATGCCTCGATGGCGGCGACGTTGGACTTTTCGTCGTCTAGAACGGGACGTGTGGTGGCCATGACGTACCAGAGACCCTGGGAACGAAGGAAAGCCTTCATCTTGGGGGCCCAGGATTGGTAGTTGGGGCCAGTGAGGATGGGGACGACAGAAGAGAGATTATCTTTTGAGGAGGACATGGTTATCTGTTGGAAACTGGGATAGAACGTCAGTACCGATCGAGTTGAAAAACAAGAAAAGGTGGCGAAAGGAGTCGCACTTGACACCTAGAGCCCAAGGATCCGGGTGACAGAGTCTCCCCATAGATCTCATGGAGTCGCATACATTTTGGTGAAGGGTTCGCACAAAAACGTGACTTGTCACTCAGAATCGGCGTGAAACGCGCGAGACGGTGGGCGCAGGTATCCAAGTGGTGGTGGCGAGTGAGCTCGCACAACACACCACTCGGGGCTCATAACCTGTAGCAAACAGGCGTTACGCAGATCACTTGGTACTTACCTGCAGTGGTTGATTGCTAACTGAGATGATGCTCGTTGTGAATCAAGAGTGATGTTCAAACTCAGAGAGCTGAGTTCTACTATGTAGTGTCTAGCGATGTGTGAACTATCTACTAGTTATGGTATACTACAGTACCGTTCAACATCTAATCCATTGAACTAGTCCAGTACATGGGCTCTGGTTCTTTGGACGGAGGGGGGAGTTGGACGACTAGACCTGGCTAATTGCTGGATGGAGTGGGCAAGGAATGTGAGGGCATCAGATGTCTCATTTTCGGAGTCATCAGGGGAATCTCTACTGTTTAGTGGAGTGGGCTGGTCCCACACTCTTTGACTGGAGCACTGACTAGGATTTATGGAGGGGTGAGTAGTCCAATCCAAGAATTGAAATCCTGGAGTTGGATTTCTCAACAGAGGTGCTTGTGGGGTGGAGCTGGGAGGACGGCAAGGCAAAAAACCATGGAATCTATGGAGGTTCACGATTACTGGACATTGATGGTGACTAGCGAAGATGCTGAGGGCATCATAGCGGGAAGAGGCAGAGGTCGTGACAGAGGGTACGGAATTTACGAAAGATGTAGAGGGGATCATGTCGGAGGTTTACTACTTGGTACAAAATTCTAAGTATCTGAAAATCAAAGTGATGATCAACAAGTGGAAGTTTTGTTATACTGTTAAGACCATGCCAGACTCCTGAGCGTAACTCCAAAACTCCAGAGTTCTGAGGGTTTGAGATGTTGGCTTCACCATATGTGGTGCGCCCTTGCTGATCTTTGGTGTCTCGTATTTCAGAATAGAGCAGAGAAAGGGACTGGAGATGACTCAGAGGTTTGGAGTCTGTGTTAAAGTTGATAACAAAACTAAGTAAAACATGATTAGTCTGGAGGACTTTATATACTATGGGAGTGTAGGGATCAGTAACAGAGGTGGAGCAGACTTGTAAGTAAGGGATGGAATTGGAGGAGGTGTGGAGCTGGAGCTGTGCTCCTAAGCGAGACACAGGATCAGAGGGAGACAGAGAGTGAAGCTAGTACATATACAGAGGAATGAAACATAAGTAGCATAAGTGGTGTAAATAGGTCCGAAAGATAGGAGTTGCATCTTGAAGAGATCACACCTGAGTTCATATATACAGAGGTCAGAGTTGGTTCCAGAGGCCAGAGATATGGTATATGACATAGTCCTCTGAACCACTTTGTTGTTTTACACCAGTTCCATCTAATGTGGCAAGTATTAACGGACCTGGGTTTCTAGTCCCACATCAGCATTGAGCTGGCCAAGGCATTTGCACACATCCTGGATGAGTTTGAAATAGCAGATAAGATAAAAGCAAATTACTTTGCACTTACTGTTCACTAAAAGTTGTAGATTTTAAGTGTGACATGTGATAATACATTAAACAACAATTCAATGATTAAACACCTTGCTGATTTGGTCCCAGAATTTATGGGCACATTGAATCAGACATGTTGCTTCTTGCACATAATCAATCTGATTTCCAAGTCATTGATTCGGCTGTTCAACATAAAGAAAAATGACACAGACCATGCTCTAGAGGCAGAAGATGTTGAAGAAGACTTGAGTGACAAGGATGAAGGTATGGTGGTGGAGGAAAATGTTATCGATGATAAAGAGATGACTGATAATGAGGAAGAGTGGGTTGACAAAGTTTGACTCTTGACCTCCAAGGAACATAGAAAGCTGAGTGAGAGCATTCTGCCATCGAAGTTAGCTCTGGCAAAGGTACGCAAATACAATAAATGCACCAGCTGCCTAACCATGGTCTTCAAAGCTATAAACTGTCCTTTACATGGTCCTGTTACTGGCCTGGAAGCAGCTCCTTCGAGACTTGAACGAGGCTGAAACATTGATGCTGTGGGATGTTGCAATGTGGTAGAACTCCACTTTTGACATGCTTGATTATGCCCTCTTACATCAGGCGGTGATTGACCAGATTACTGAGTGGAGGAATTTGAAAAGATATGAGCTGGATGATGATGAGTGGACTTGGCTGACTGAGCTGTGGGATATTTTGAAGGTGTGTTGCCACATGGGAATCTCGAGGCACAATGAATAATCCCTGCTTGACCAATCAGATTCTTAAACATGCAACCAGTTTCTTCTCACATTCTTCACTGAATCTGGCCACTATTATCCCAGTGATGGGCTATATTGATGAGTATTTTGCCACCAAGTTACTCAATCAAGACCTCTCTCCAGCTGCTCGGTCGTCTATCAGCATTGCTAAATGGACCCTCAACCACTACTATGTGCTAACTGACAGTTCCAATGTATACTGGATTGCCATGGGTAAGTTTGGCTGTCTAATGCATGTCTGTGTGACATGCTCACAAGTGTAAATAGCTATGCATCCCCCTCACAAGCTAGCCTATTTCAAAAATGCAAATTGGTTGCATGAATGGATCAATACAGTGGACACTTTCATATGGAACACATTTGCTGAAAACTAGGAACAGAATGAGCGGTACAAAGATGACCAGGTCAGCAAAAAAGAAGAACCATTGGTGAAACTCAAGGTATGTCTATTTGAGTTAGTACTCATACTATTTGATCTGATCACATGGCACACAGAATATCTTCGACACCCTTTCTGCCCTTGCTCCACCAAAACAAGGTGAACTACATTCTGAAATTGAGTGCTATATGACTACCGATGTCTCAGATCCATGGAAATAGTGGCATGAGCACAAGGCCATCTACCCTGACCTCTCAAGAATTGCATTGGATTACTTATCCATCCCCATGAGTCAAATCCAGCCTTGTTTGTTCAATATGCTGACAGTTTGTATATGAAGCAACTTTGGTTGATGTTGAGTGCCTGTTCAGTTGTGGACATCTCTTGCTGAGTCATGTATGCTTGCCAATGAGCATGCAACCCACCTATGCTGTCCTCTGCCTGGGCTCTTGGAACTTTCTTGGATTGATGAAAAAAGTGGATATCAATCAAGTTGTCACTCTGCTGGATGTTCAAGGAGAAGAGGATGTACTTGAGAGATGCTGGAACGCCATTGATAGTTCAGACTTGTAATCAACTAGATATGTATTCGTGGTAGCAACCCATGATGACCTGCAGGTAAATTTGTCACAGGTATACCTGTGGGTCCATTTTGGCATACCCATGTGCTAACCCACACCCACACTGTGGGTACAGGTATGGGTACAACCAAAAATACCTGCGAGTTTACCCATGACAGACCCTAACAACGCAACAAAGAGTACTTTGTCTGCAGATCATTCTGTTGTAGAAAAGTAGACACTATGTGATGTATTTCTTGCTATTGATGATGATATACAGCTCTGTGGACAGGTGCTTCATGTGAGAAACAATGGTCAAAAAAGAAAGGGTTGGATTGTAATCGAGGAATTTGGGTGGGCCAAGGTCAAAAAATAAAGAAGCTGGATGAGGAAGGATGGGTATTGATGAATGTTGTACCTGTGAGAATGGATAGCACCAGCTCGGTCGAAGATGTGAAGACATAGCAGCTGATTTGCAATTGACAAAGCCATCACAAAGTGGCAGCCAGGTTGTGCGAGGAAAGTTTAGTGTTTTAAAGTCCGGTTCAGTCCAGTGTTTTATGCCCAAATAAGGCAACCAGTCCAAATTGGTTCCCAGGACCCTGCAACCTGCAACTGGACCGAAAAAAACCGGTCCTAAATGGTCCTACACGGCAACTGGACTGGTTGCAACTGGTTGCAACCAAGACCACTCTGCCATGTAGTATCCCGTGGGAATAACGCTTAGTGGTGGCTGTATCGGAGTTCGGGGGTACCCCTGGCTACATTCGGAGCCAGCTATCCTGTAATTCCGTCCATAAATGGCTGAGATATGACCAGTTTTGCATCACATGTCATTTTTGAAGATCATAATTGTATATTTCAGTCATATATGACTCAAATAAATCCCAAAAAATGTGGACAAATCACCGAAAATTACCAAATATGGTAATATACATAGGGGGTGGCTGTACACCGGTTGCAACCAGTTCTACCCAGTTGTCCAAAGTTCTCCTGGACCATGCAACTACAACTACAACTGGTCAGTAACTGAGGTAACTCGCAACTGCAGTCCAGTTGCCAGTCTTTTTGTAGTTCGGCAACTGGACTTTAAAACACTAGGGAAGTTGCATAGGCTATTTTGGTGAGCTGAAGCTGTAGACGAGGGGAATAATCTTCAGAGGTGAGCTCGAGGAAAGATGTAATGTTTCACCAGGAGAAGTTGGGATATTCTTTATCATAATCATCTCATTGCAGGAGAGTAATGTCAGGCTTCAATTGCAATCAGTGTCTTCAACATGCTGTACCTTAGTGGAAGACTCTGCTGACCAGTGGCATTGCATGTATTTCATCTTCCCTCTTGTCTGACTCCAAGTCAATCAGCACACATCTACAAGTTGTGAGCTGGGGGAGCAATGTGCATAGATGTAGGTCATGAAGTGGTTGAGCCAAACTGCCACCATCTGCTACTCCAATCCTGCTTTTGGTAGATATACACTGTCCTGAGCCTCTTGCATGGGCTCTTCAACACTGTGGTATTTCCGTGTGATTGTCATGCTCTAGTGCATCTGATTATTCTTCTTGTGGATGGCATGTCCTCTCCTTCCAGCATGCATGGAACTAGGCTCTTTGTAATTGAATGTGGGGTTGCAGAGGACACTGGGTTCCAGAACTTGAATGCATAGTGGTAAAATGGTCAATTGTTGTATATTAGGATAGATGGGTCTGGAGCTGTTGCCTGGTGGGGTGGAAGAGTATGGTAGGGGTACAATATGTAGTGTTGCTGAGGTTTTTTGGCATTTGGTTCCACAAATGTATTTCAACTTGTTGGTGAAATCTTGTTTGAGTGGCATGGCACTGTAAATTCTTGCCTAAGTGGGAATAGATGCAGTTTTTAGTCGATAGGGCATTATGAAAATGGAGGTAACCACATTGTGAGGAGGCAGAGTGAGGGCATGCATTTCTATCGCCAGATTCAAAGGGGAGGAGGAGGGGAGGCTTGACACAAAATTAATGATGATATTGCTATGGAACTCCATGGCCCACATTGACACACACAACAAAAGAGATATATTTATGCAGTGTAACTAAGTATTTGGCATGAAAGAGTAGAAAAATTGTGTGTTCCAATACTTATTCAACCAGAAATCTGTAAAGAGCTCATAGCTTGTATGCGAGTTGAGGCAAGGATTTGCTGCTTTACTGAAACATGGGATGAAATGGGCGGACAGATGAATTTGAGTTGAAGGAATCATGTCCCCAATGCGCAACTCATCTTTTCTTGTTGCATGTTTCAAGTAATACAGGCCTGACATGGGATCAGGTGTAGGGCCATGATTGAAGTGTTGGATGTATACTAGAAAGCCAGTGCTGCACAGACAAAAAACAAGATACAGTTGGACAGCTAAATGGCCTGAAAAATTCAGGTTAGCAAAAATTACCCAGACTTGTCAAAAATGCCAACAAACCTATGAGTCTCCTGGCTGGCCAGTCACTATCAATAGCCTGACTAGCAATCACACAATTGTAGCAACCTGAAGGGTGCTTTGGTGAGGGGGAGGTGATGACCAGAGTTTGTACAGGTTCTATGAACTCTGTGTCTGAGGCATTCCAGGTTCTCACCTAGACTTGAATGTTCATCCATACCTGCATCTTATCTGAGAGGATGGCATGGAATGCATTGGGTTGCCTTTGTCCTGAGATATTGTGGGATTCATCATTCTCACAGCAATCAAAGTACCTGGAGATAGCATGGTGAAGATTAGGGAGCCTGAAAAGCATTGAAGCTTCTGATATGGTTGTCTGTAGAGAGGGCTTGAGGGCCAGATGTATAGCTGTGGTAGATGAGGCAAAAATTCTTAGCGGCTTTGGAACACTTGGACATGCATTGTTGGCAAGTGAGCAAGCAGCTTGAAAGTAGTCAATCACTTTGCAAGTTGGAGAATAGTAGAACAGCAAGTCTTGTACTTCTCCATCCAACTCATGCTCTTCTCCATCCATATCATCTTCATTTCCATGATTTTCACTATCCAGCCCAAGCAAGGACATGGTCCATATTGCAAGATCAAACCGAAAACATTTGTTCATGTGATTGAGGTGGCAAGTGATCTGTGAATGGTAATCCTGAATATTTCCAGCATGCACTGGGTTCTTGACCTCAGTAACATGAGCATGTTTGGTGACATTGGCACTCCACTGCATGACAGCACCCAAATCCTGAATTGAAGGCACAATATATTGCAAGAGTTCCAGTTTAGGGATATCAAAATTGTCAGAACAGGTGAAACAACCACAAGGCACTCAAAGTTGCAAGTGCAATATTTCAAGTGAAGAAGTGGAATTCGAAAGCTAAAGATGATACATGACGAAGTAACTACTTATATACTATAGGGTACTTTAGGGCAGGTATAGAACATAGAAGGTCATAGAATGTTCAAGAAGGATCTTGATAAGATTAGATCAGGAGATAACATAACATAACATAACATAGTAAGAAATGAAAAGAGAAAAAAATTGTTTCATTACCTCCTTTTTAAGGATCAAACTCCCAGTCGATCAGAATACTATTGAGTTGTGGTTCTAAATTGGGAAGAGAAGTTTTGAAAAAAGAATTGGGAAGTCAATTAAGTGAAGAGGCAAAGGATTTAAAATCAGATTTAAGGAATAGAGAAGAAAAGCTTGTACAGAGAGAACAGTTACAAATGTCAGAAGAGAGGGAATGAATGGCGTCCAGATGAGATTTGTGAAACATTTTGATTTTCTTCAAACATTGGTTAAGTTCATTTTGGGTTTCCAAGTACGGTCTCCTCAGGGGTATCCTTTACATTGGACCAAATATTCAGTTTTATTTCTCTTTCATCTCAAATCTACAATGTTCTGTATTTTGAATTCTTCTTCTTGATTAATGATGATGGGAGGAGGAGGTTTGGGTAGCTTTTGAGAGGGAAAAGATCCAGTGATGTATGGAGTAAGGAGAGATTCATTAAAGATGGGATGGATTCCTCTCCATGTTGCTGGTAATTCCAACTCATAAGCTGATGCACCAACTTTTCGTTTCACTTTAAAAGGTCCATAATGCTTGTCATCAAACTTTTTCATGGGTCTATCAGTACAGATGTTCTTTCTGTCTAATAAAACTTGTTGCCCCACAGATAGTTCTTTGATTGGTTGTACCCTTTTGTTGTGAGACTTTTTCATAATCTCGGCAGTTTTCTCAAGTGCTTTTTAAGTGGTTTCATAATGTACCTTCATTTGATCAACGAAAGTGGTCGTGGAGTTGTTTCGGACTTCAACTTGTTTATTAGGTATAGTTGGTTGTTGTCCGAAGTTCAAGATGAAGAGGGAAACTTTAGTGGAACTAGATGTTTGTGAGTTGTGACCGAACTCTGCAAGAGGAAGCCAATCAGCCCAATCAGTCTGTCAGTGATTTACATAAATTCGAAGGTACTTTTCAACTTCATGATTTACTTGTTTAGTTTGTCCATCAGTTTGAGGATGATACACTGTGGATAGGGTTCCTTCAATTCTTAGAAGAGTATAGAAGTCCTTCATGAATGACAACACAAATTGTGGGCCTCAAACTGAAATTACTTTTCGTGGAGTGCCATGTAGTTTGAACACGTGATCTCTGAAGAGAGTGGCAACTCCTTGAGAAGTTATGGTGTTGGTGGTAGGGATGAGGTGAACCATTTTGGAGAATCGGTCTACAACCACCAAGATAGCATTTTTTCCTTGTGATTGTGGAAGGGGACTGATTAGATCTACCGAAATGATTTCCCAGGGAGCAGATGGGATCTCATTAGGATGAAGGGGAGAGTGTAAAGATGTGGTTTTTGCTTTGACTTTTTGGCATACGTCACATCCTGATGCATATTTCTCTACATCTTTGAGAAGAGAGGACCAATAGTATTCGCTCATAATCAAATCTCGTGTATGTTTGATTCCGGGATGTCCCGAAATAGGGTGATCATGATTGGCCTTTATGAGGTCTTCTCACAATTGAGGGTCATTTGGGATGTAGATGAGTTTCCTCCATTGAACAAGTCTGTTCTTTCGTGTCCAGGGCAAGTCAACTTTCAAAAGTCCTTCTCGAGCAAAGCATTCTAATTTGTATTGTAGCTTAGCTATGTGATCAAGAATGTCTTGAGAAGTGATAGCATTTACAAAAAGGGAATCAGGAAGCAGTGTTTGTTGCAAATTGTCGCTATTTACCCCCTTCTCATAATCTGGCCTCCTGGACAGAGGATCTGTGGGATTGGTTTTGCCAGGTCAATAGTTGAAAACTAATTGGTATTTCTGGATGATTTGTTGCCACCTAGCTTGGCAACAAGAGAGGTCGTGTGGTTTTCTAAAGAACTCCAAATTTTTGTGGTTGGTAAGTGTTATGATCTTATCATGAACGACAAAACCACAATGCTCAGGATGTATCTTGCAGAGTACACAGAACCCTGGCTGAACGAATTAGATAGGATGGGTCCTTTCCAAATAACACCAGTCTACAAGGACTAAAAGTCCAGGCAATGACTGTGGTGGAAAACAAGTGGATTAGACTGGGGAATACCAGTTTTATGTGTCTAGTTTATATAAGTTACAGGATTGTGCACAGACCAAGCTGTGTGTGAGAGAAATTACTATATATGTACTGATGAGAGAAGTATATCATGAGAGAGATGTAATGACAGCATGAGAAGTAAACAGAGATTAAAACCATGAGATGTGTCATGTGATTAGGTCTAGACCTTGGTCATGTGATTTCTCATGATCACATGTTTGATCACGTGACTTTGAAAGTAAAATGATGGGTACGAGGAAGAATAATGGTTAAGTCCAAAAAGTTTGAAAATGTTCATATTATAATGGTAAGAACTTCCACAGGATGTATGGCATCAAGAAGGTAGTGTTGCCATTCTTTTACAGCAAACATGATGGCTAGCATTTCCAGATCAGCGGCATGGTAGTTTCATTCCGCATTGTTAAGGGATCTGGTTAGGAAATAAAGGCAATGGGGTGCCATTTTCTTTCTTGTTGCTGACTTAGTATTGCACCAACTCCAATTCCTGATCTGTCTGTTTCAATTTGGAAAGGATCTTGGTCAGTTGGCATAGCTAAGGCTGGTGCTGATGATACCATATTTTTAAATTCTTCGAAGGCTTTCTGACATTCAGGTGACCAGTTAAATTCCTTTTTATTCAACATGAGTGCAGTTAAAGGATGTGCTACTTTAAAAAAGTCTTTTATGAAACATTGATAGAATTTAAGGAATTCAAGGAATCCTCAGAGAGTCTTCTTGGATGTTGGATTTGGCCAATCTTTGATTGCCAAAATCTTCTTTTGATCCATTTTGATCTCATTTTGTGCCACTATTAACCCAAGGAATTCAGTCTCTTGGACTTTGAAGTCACACTTGTCATGTCTTAGGTACAAATGTGAATCCCTGAGTATTTGTAGCACTTCTCATACAACCTTATGATGTTATTCCAAAGTCTTAGTGAAAATCATAATGTCATCAATACAGACTACCACAACTTCTCTATTGATTAGATCTTAGAAGAGAGAGTTCATCATTATTTGGAAAGTTGCAGGAGAGTTGGTTAAGCCAAAGAACATTATGAGAGGTTTGAAAAGACCTCTGTTGGTTCTAAAGGCTGCTTTCCACTCTTCTCCTTCTGCCATTCATACATTATTGTATCCCCATCTCACATCAAACTTAATATAGTATTTGGCAGCTTTGAGTTTGCCTACCAATTCAGAGATAAGAGAGAGAGGGTATCGGTTGCATCGGGTGATGTCATTTAACTTCCAATAATCTTGTATGGGGAGAAGGCATCCATCTTTCTTTTTGATAAAGAAGAATGTGGAGGTGAATGGGGATTTGAAGGGATGTATATGACCTGATTTGAGGTTTTCCTCGAGAAAGGCATTGAGCTCTGATTGTTCTCCTGGATTTAATGGGTAAACCTTGCAGTCTACTGTATGGTCACCAGGGAGAAGTTCGATAGCATGATCCCAAGGGCATCTTGGGAGAAGCTCATTGAAACTTTCCTTAGCAAATACATCATTGTAGTCATGGATATATGTATTCGGGAGCTGCTTCCTCGAAGATTTTCTTCTTTTTGGTTGCATAGTCTTTTGCAGCTATATTGGTAGCAGTATTCCAGAGGTATTCATCTCTATTTCATTTGAATAGACGATCTCCCTGAGATGGAGAGAAGTCATCGTCATTGTTGTCATCATCACAATCTTTCAGTTGAGACATATGATCATCCTCACATGTGAAAGCGATTCAGCTGGTTTTCCAGTCAATTTCTGGGTTGTGAGCTTTCAACCAGTCATGACCAAGAAATATGGTATTTGGACCTAAATTTGTGACAGCAAGGGCTAGTTGTTCCTTATGACCCTTGATTTCCATTTCGACTATGATGAACTTATCAAAATTTCCCAATGAGTTTAGAGATCCATTGGTGTTATAGACCGATATTGGTCTGGGAAGCAAATAAGTGGTTACCCCCTTTTCAGTGACAAAGTTTTCATAAATTGAAGAACTGGTACATCCTGAGTCTACCAAGGCTTTAACTTTAGCAGTGCTGCCATCAGGGAATCTCAAAGTACTGTAGCTGGGAGTTCTAAAGAGTTTCGGTTCTTCCTTCATATTGATGCTTTTTGAAATCTAGGTTTCTTCTATAGGTCTCAAAGAATCCAATGGGCATTGTTGTCACTCATCTTTTTTAAATCTGAGATAAGGTTGGGGGTTACTTCTATTAAGAGGCTTGTGCCTTCATCCATCTGATAGACCAGGGATTTATAGTGTTCATCCATGATTGGGTAGAACTATCTCTGATTTTGGAAGTTGACCCTGTACTTCCAAAACCTTTATTGGCTTGAGTTGTTTCCTCTAAGGACTTTACCTCTTTTACTAGTAGTGTTGAAATCTTTTCAAGTATGAGTTGTGCCACTAACTCTCCAGCTTTGGCTACAAACTCTTCATTTGAAAGATTCATTAATAGGATCATGACTTCTCCTCAATAGTCACAATCTATTACACCAGCTCCGGTGGTAATTTTCTTTGTTACAGCAAGACCACTCCAAGGAGCGATTCTGCCATAATGTCCTTTTGGGATTTTCATGAACAACTTGGTTGAAACCAATGCTTGTCCTCGAGCAGGAATTACCATATCTACCATGGAGTACAGATCATATCTGGCCGCACCCAGAGATCCTCTCATTGGTAGTGGTATTTTTTGGTCTTTTTGTACTACTTCTAGGGTGGTTTTTGGAAGGTTCACTCAACTTATGGTTGATTCAGTCTCATCATTGTGTGAAAAAATTGTATAATGATTGTTCGATGACTTAAGAGGTACAGCAGGTTGACTGGTATCTACTGTATAGACTGAAAAGATGATTCTGATACTACATTGTTCGAGAGAACTTCTTCTTTCTCCTCCTCTCCTTCAACCTTTTCCATTAATGCATGCAGCACCACAAATTGCAATTGGTTGATTTCTTGGCCACCCCATTGGATGGCATGGGTACAAGGATGAGGGCAGGGAGGATGCTCAACACAAGGCCAAGGTTTCTTGCAGACACAGCACAACCCTGCAGCACAAGCTTTATCAAGCTCCATAGGAGCTCCTTGGCCAGGGAAGGTACCAGTGGTGTTTGGATGAGGGGTGGATACAGCAGGAGGTGGAGGTGGAGGACCAGTTGGTGGTATGTATGGCTTACAAGGAGTAAAATGGGGAGAGTACGTGGGTCCCATCGCATCGCAACAATGTTTGCTTCTCTCGCGGATTACCTCCTCAGCTCACACTAAGGCGTCCTCCCATTCTTTGATGTCGGTGGAGTCGATTAGCTGATTGTCCTTATTTTCGACATGGTCTACCAAGTCTTGGTGAACACCATGGCAGATTTGATTTACAATCATTCAATCATTGATTCTAATGTTGAAGTCAGCCTCTAAGGCTAACTGATGGAGTTTGGTGAAATTGTCTTCCACCATGTCTTTGCCTTGTTTAAGGGCAAAGAGTTTGGCTTCAGCCTGTCGCTTAAGGCCGGCGGGTTGGAACTGCTTTTTGATGTTTGTCTCAAAGGTGAAGAAGGACCAAGTCCTGTCGACTCCACATTGGATAGCAAGGTTGGCAAAACATCCTGTGGCATTCTTTCCTTGCATGTATGAGATGACGATCAAAATCTTTTGGCTGTCAAGGGGTTCTTCCTCAAAGCCTCTGAGGAAAACAATGATAGACTGCCACCAAGTGATGAATCCATCTTTATTGCCATCATACTGAGACAGCTTTGCAGCAAGCTGTTGGAATTCTTATTCCATATATGGTAGTACCTGATTACATAATCATAGACTACTTACAATTTTGTACTATAGCCTTTTACTTTAGTGACTACAACTAGAGTATTCTACAGGTTATGAGCCCTGGTGCTCCTCAGTAACCCAACTTACTCAGGCCCGAGAAAATGCCTTATTTGACACGAGTCAAAAATGGAAAGAAAATTCTCATACTGGACTTTATAGCTGATGGCCAAATGGTTGAATTACTATGAGAAGCTTTTTCAAGCAGTGGAAGTGCAAAACCTACTTGGACTACTCAATGGGACCAATATGAAGCCCAACGAACCATGGAACCCATGGCACACAGCCACATGGCTGCATGACAACACAGAAGTGCAGTACCTGGTCATCACAACTACCCCACCATCTATTCACGACCACTTCAGGCTGTTGACAACAGCTCATGAATTCTTCAAGACTCTACATGGTCTATTCGAAAAGAAGACTACAGCTACGACTACAGTACACAATGTGCAGGAAAACGACACCACATGCATGGCTATGCAGGCCAGCAACAAAGTCAGAAATGGGTCAAGAAGAAAACAGGACAACTCACTGAGCAATGGGACACGTTGTGAACATGAACACAAGACCAGGGACCAGAGACGAGTAAGAACAAAGAGAAGAGTGAGTGAGGAGGGTGAGAAATCACACAGGAGAGTCAGCAAGAAGGCAGTTGCAGTGAGAGGACCAGGCATGAAGATCATGGACCTACAGGCTGATGGCGTGAGCCTCGCGATCTCAGCGAGCAGCCCAACAGCAAGTCAGGCAGTTGACAACATGACTGCTGATCCCATGAACCACAACACGATGAGTGCTGGACCAACAGAGCCAGCGGATGAGTCACTGGAACCACCGGTCAAGCCAGAACCACCACGACACGAGTCAGACACCACATCACAAGAATGGAGCCACTGAGCAAAGAAGCATCGGGCAGTGATGTCCAGTAGGTGGCCACGAGCCATGAGGGTGCAACAGGTGATGAAGTTGGGGGTGGGAAAACGGATGATGAAGACCATCGAGTGCACAACTGTGTTGACAATGAGAGGAGTTGGGTGGAGATGTCCGAAGATGAGATTACCATGACGAGACCACACGCATCCCAAAGCACGCCACTCAAGGGAGAGTGGACAGGACAGGCAAGTGGCAGCAGCAGCAGTGAGCCAACCACACCTGAGACAACCAGCAAGGACGCCATGTCAATGAACCCACCACAATTGTCGAGAGACTCTGAGGACGTGACAGGTAACGACAAGCGTTGTCCAGACACACCCACAGAGCTACCCGACATGCCTGAGGGCACAAGTGGGCAAGGGAGCTGGAAAGAGGTCGAAACAGAGGTGTCGAGAGGGCCGAATGAAGCTGCAGAGGCTATGGGAGACAACGGTGTCAAGATGTGTTGACCAGAGAAGCCAGAAGACTCACCTGATGAGCTTGAGGGTGCAAGGGTGGAGGAAGTCGAGTTGGGCCTG
>JBBPQU010000528.1:0-18944 GCA_038092655.1 Boletus sensibilis | reverse complement strand
TCACTACCTGAATGAGTCAACAAAGTGCTCAAGCCTCAAGGTCTTGATGGGAATCATTCGGCAATGGAAGGAGTCTGAGGTTCGTTGCCGCGATAATCATGCCAGGTGGAAGACCCGTTGTCATCTGGTGACCCATTGACCCATTACCTTAAGCTCAAGGTTCAGGCTCGTTT
The DNA here is from genome assembly GCA_038092655.1 of Boletus sensibilis. NCBI lineage: Eukaryota > Fungi > Basidiomycota > Agaricomycetes > Boletales > Boletaceae > Boletus > Boletus sensibilis. Next base: position 18,771 of record JBBPQU010000528.1, on the reverse strand, counting down.
CGATTGAGTTGAGTTGATACCTGGTTAGTTGGCTTGAAAAATCACGAGTATATTTTTCTACTCACTCCCGGAGATTGAATATTGACTCATGACACAGTGCACCATTTTCACCTCTTCTGAAAGCTCGCAGAGCAGGGTGTTAAACCTCTTGTTGATGACCTATACAATTTTCCCTGGGGTTCGTCATCCTGCAACTCAATCACAAAGAATCCCACAGGCCCCGTAGATAATACTGTGGTGGTACCACTGCGAAACATATCAATGCAACTCTCAAGTAGGTTTCTTTGCGTGAGTAAGAAATTCTTTAAAGAAAGAACGACGCAACAATTGTAACGTGCGTCTTCTGTGGAGGTTTGAGAACAGCTTGACTCCAGCATGAGCCGAAGCAAAACAAGTTGCAAGAGTTTCCTGCAGCCACAGACTTGCGTACGCCTACCAAAGCGACGTCCAGTCACACACTCACACATCATCGATCATCGATCATCCATCCCCTCTCTGTAATATGTACCTGAAAAAAATTGACGCCATCGACGAAGCAGGTGCACCCTTGGGTACTAACATGATGACATGCAACGACACATCTGTGCTTATGGGCTGTTGCCCTGGTGGCGTTTTATCTGCACTCTGGTAGCGCCAGAAGTTTTTGGTGATTTTGCCGCGCTGGGATGATCGAGAAGTCGTGATCGCGCCGACATTTGTTTCGGCACGAATTGATGAAGAGTGTCATGTATGTGTTGTTCGTTGCGGGTGGTTGTTATATTCGGAATAAGGTGCCAGCAAGCTATACCTCGTACGGTTCGAGGAATATTTGCGATCGCCATTCTAAGGACGATAGGGGTGCAAGTAAGATCGGTCGATTGCTGAACGTTCATGTGGCTGTGCTCAACTTGAAGTTAGCTTTCCAGCGTGTCGATGGTGTCGAACGCGGTGCGTGCCCAGGTTGCCGCGAAATGGCAGGAGTCCTTTACCCGTATAAATCGTGCGGAGCCAGGGATATCGGGTCTTATGAGCTTTAGCCATGTGCGCGTTCTTCCTTAAACTCGTTACGGACATTCATCATGTTGAGCAGGCTTGGACTTTGGCGACAGCATTCCTGAAGCCATACGACTTAAATGACCCAACTCCTCGGCCTCGGCAAGGTGAGGTGACATCTTTGCTTTTTCTTTTCCCCTCGCGAATTACTAAGGTAGTTCTCCAATAGACATGCGCCAGGTCAGGGAAGCCTTCGACACCATCAACAAATGCAGACGATTACCAGTCATACTTGAGGTCTTTCTTGGTACGATTCGTGACTCCGTCTTTCTCTGACTCACAATCTAACCCATTTTTTTTTACAGAGGATTTGCATAAAAGCCAGCACCTGATCGCGCGCGAGGTTGAAGTTTATATGAATCTTTACGAAGTATGCCCTCGTATAGCCATCTCACCTGATACTCATGTGGTTTTAGTCCAAATCGGATCCGGAAACAGTAAGAGCACTTATCTTCCGACTTGTTGAGTGGTATAACGCTTGGAAACCGAATGCTGAGTGAATTTCTGTCTCCAGTTCCTTGTCCGCATATTGGTAACACCTTCTCGACAGCCTCGGTCAAACTATTACATCCGCATATACACTTGCATTTCAAACCCACCTATTCTCCATCCTCCCTGCTTCCTTTGCGCGAGGGGTCAAGGCGCTCGTCGCCGCGACACTCGTCAGGACAGTATCACAACCATCTGATCAGCAAGACCGCTCCCTCTGGCAGGCTTTCGACACCCTGAGCCTCATAGAACGTTATGAAACACTTATAGCTAGCGTAGGATACGAATACATTGAAGCCCACGTGCTGCAAACCTGTGCTGGCTCATGGGAAGAACCAATGTTGGCGAACCTTCGTGCCTGGATGATTCACAAAATTGTCCCGTGGATGGTATGGCCATTCGCTAGAGGGGCAACTAGCGGTACGGCTCATATTCTCTTATATATCGCGTGGTTGTTCATCTTTGCAAAGCCGACGAGGCAAAAACGATGATGCAGGGTGTCGGGTCCAGGTTTGACTTTCATATGCATAAAACTCTTTGTGACTTGCGGTATGTGAGTGGTTACTCTCGTAGTGCTGATTTAATCATCTCCGTTGTAGTACGCGGGAGATATTCGACATCATCGTAGATTTTCCAGATTCTATTGGCGCTCTCCAAGACCTCAAGGTAGCCTTAATTGCAGGATATCTCATCATTCTTTCTATACTTATCGAATTGAGCATAGGAATGTTTGCACAGAGTTGATCAACGTGCAGAATTAGTCCAATCTATTCGACGAGCGTTGGTCATGGGGACATAATATCTTTATTGTGGCTGACAAATTTTCCAGGAACAAGAAACGCCTACTTCACCCAGGAGCGGACACGAAAGATATTCTCCTATCCTATGTTTCAACGATCAAATGCCTGAGGATCGTAGATCCTCCAGGCGTTCTCTTATTCAAGGTAGCAGATCCAATACGTCGGTATCTCCGGTAATACCAATAATATATCTTCGTATTCTTCTTGTTGATGCCACTCCAAGAGATCGTCCAGATGCTATCAGATGCATTGTCGCCAGTTTAGTCGGCGACGGTGAAAGCGGCGACTCATTGGTAGATGACAATGAACCTATTCAACCTCTTCAACAACCAGAAATAGAAAACTATGCCGATCCTGAATGGACGCCCGAGCCAATAGACGCCGGTCCTGGTAAATCTCTTCTCCCGTTGAACGTTTTTAGTATATTGACTTCAACGAAAGACTTCCGCGCTAGCAAAACGAGTGATATTATAAGCACCATCGTCAGCATATACGACTCAAAGGACCTCTTTATCAAGGAGCTTCAAGTGCTGCTTGCACAACGATTGCTTGCAATCAAAGATGGTAACTTTGACCGGGAGGTTTGTCCCTCATTCAGACCCATCCATGATGTATTGATAATCATTTTCAAGAGGCGAAATATCGAAATATTGAAAATTCGTTTCGGGGAGTCAGCTTTGCAAGTTTGCGAAGTGATGCTTCGGGACATGACAGATTCAAGGCGAATTGACCAGCATGTTCAGTCCCAGCGACCTGTAAGCATCCATGCACCTTGAATACGAGACTATACTTACAGGCAGAAGAGCGTTATGCATCCAACAATAATCTCACGACATTTCTGGCCGGCTCTGGAAACCAGCAGCATCATCATGCCGGGTCAATTTCAGGAGTGAGTCTGCCAGCAGCCCATTGCATACAAGCTCACCCTTCACGACAGCACACAAGAACAGTACGCTAAGGAGTTCACTACTTTCAAGCCTGACAAAGCCTTGCGCTGGCTACCTCATCTTGGCCGAGTGCAACTTGAAATCGAATTCGACGACCGCAAAGTCAATGCGGACGTTCCACCTCTGGAAGCTGCGTTTATTGAGCTTTTCTCGGAAAAGGGTGCGACCTATTTGCCCCAATTGTCTCTTTGCGCTGATCACGAGCATTTATAGATACGTGGACCGTTGACGAGCTGATCTCAAGGGTAGGCACTGTGAGCCGTAGTGCAGCCTTGAAGTCGCTTGCTACATGGGTCGACATGCGTGTTTTGATAGAGGACAGTGAACATGTGTTCAAGTTGCTTTCTGTAGGGGAAGAACCAATGCCGGGCACCAAGGCGGCGGTTCCAAAACTAGGTACATCTATCCCTGTTACTTTACCCGTCTCGCCTCGTCCTGACACTCAAGTTGTAGCTACCGGAGAGGACGAGTTGCCACCAATGATGAGTGTGCAGCAGCAGCAAGCGGAACAAATGAAAGTTTATTGGAAGGTAGAGAGAGACTGTTATGTGCACCTGGATGCAATGTTTGACATCCTAGTTACAGTTCATTGAAGGCATGCTCACAAACTTGGGTTCGCTACCGCTAGACCGTATACAAACCATGCTCAGGCTCGCCCCTGGTTATGATCGCACTATCGAGCAGCTTGGTAGCTTCATGGAGGCTGCGAAACGGGAAGAACTAGCTACTGTCAAAGATGGGATGTGGAGATTAGGCAAATAGGCAAATGATCGTGTAAGATACTTTTCTAAACTCGTGTGACACATGGAACTGTATTATTCTCCAGTGCGCCTTGGTTGAGTTCGATCTTGACTTTCACGATTGCGGTGGGCGAACCTACTCCCGAGTATGTGTAGGTCTTACTGGCATGGGTTCAGCCGAGCATTACTTGGAAGTGCTGCCTGGCGTAGGTGATAAGTACTCTTGCTTGGAGACTGCGGCTGGGAGAGATTTGGCGTTCTTCGGTGAGTGGCGTTCCCGACGATTATTGGGGGTCCCAGAACCCTTGTCAACTTTGAAGCAAGTGAATGTAATGGCATGAGAACCCGCCGATCTCTTACGCGAGGATGTGCTTAGCTTCGGCTGGTCAAAAAAGTAAAACGTCACTTGAAACCAGGTTCGCGTACTAAAGTTTATGCGAGTTTCAATAACCTCCTGCATAGTGGAGTTGCTGGAGGCTGGAGCGGCATAATGAACCGGATGACCCGCAGGTCCATTCAGCGACCCGTAGCGCAGTTGCTTGGTTCTGAGAACTTCTATGTTACACCAAAGCGTAGTTATGATTGCTTTTCATGGCTGATTTGAAAAGATACTCGACAGCCAACTGCCCCGGCGTATCCAGAGTAGTGAGTCACAATCGTTACGTCTCCGATTCGCTAAACCTTTGCCGGTATCGTTTGTTTTCAAGTTGCGGGACTCGGAGGCGCAAGTATAGCAAACTTGACATAAACCTCATGCTCTTACGCTGAGCGCTGGGCAGTAAGCGAGTTCTGGTTTGTCTTCTTCACATATGTCACCACCGACCCTGACATTATCCTTCCGGGTAGAGCATATAAAAAGGCCTGACGATGGCCATCCCTCTCCGGCAGCCTCAGCTTAGCTCTCTCTTCCCTATCTCCACGGCTTGTGTTCTCTGACTGTAACCTCTGCACACGATGACCCACAACGAGCTCTGGTTGACTTACCACCAAGTCTCCCGTTGCAACAAGCCTGCTACGGCCCAACTCATTGAGTTGGAGTTCCAGAACCATCGGCTTCTGGACCTGGAGGATGTCCTTGGACATCTTTTCCGCCAGGGTTTCATTGAAGCCAAGCACCGATCTCTCTCGTTCTGGGAAAATCATGAGGGTCATCGTGTCAGCGGTGGGCATTTGGTCGAGGAGCTTCTGAAGAACGGTGCTGGCAAGTGTCCTCAGACAGCTCTTCGTCTGGTCATTGGTAAGCAACATGAAGGGAGTGTTGATCAGACGCTGATATGGTTCTTAGCGGACTCCACGCCCGCTGTTTGGTTCAGCTACCACTATCTTCACAAACCTGCCGCACCTGTTGTCACGCAGCGTGTTAGACTTGATGTCCCTGAGACCAAGTTTGAGATCGTGGCCCAATTGACAAACCACATCTTCAACAGTGTGTATCTTCCATGTCACTTGAGGAACAAGGTGTACTGGCAGGCAGCATGTGGACGGAGGGTTGAAGAGCACGAGAACCTGCAAGCTCTGCTGGAGACAGGGGAAGGTGTCTGCGAGACTTCGTGTCTCCGCTTGAACATCGGTATGTTGCATGTTTGCAAAGGTTAGAGTCATCTGATGTTGGTTCGGCAGATCAAGCGCCCTGCAACTGTTCTGGGAAGTGCCCATTTGCGCATTGCTAGGGAAGAGAGGTTGGGGCGGTTTAGTTGTTGTTTTGGTGAAAGCCTGTCTTGAGTTGGCGCTTCTTGTTGTGCGGCGAATGCTTCAGTTGTTGCTTTTTGTCATAGTAGTGTCGATAATCCAAGACAGGGGTTAACTTCGGATGTATCGGCATTTAGGGCCGGTGTTACTGAGCGTCGATGTGGTGCTTGTGAGGTGTTGTTGTTATCAAGCCATCCGTCCACTGTATGGGGAAGCAAGCTCAACATTATTCTGCGCTTTCGCAGCCAACCCTGGCGATGAGCGAGCTCGTATGCAAAACACTCGACCACGACGCCACTGACATGCTAATCGACAAGTGGCTCGAACATCGCAACGACGCGTACTGGGAATGGTTCCAAGCCGTCAGGGAACGCAAGCATGCATCCAACACTCTCAGACGCCAGGTCATAGTCTGGAACAAAGGGGACTTCGTTCCAGAGAACATCTTCTGTCGAACGATCGACACTGGTCGTTTGATCCCTCTCGACCGAACCTGGACCACCCACGTCTACCATCACAGATCAATGCAAGACAGAAAACTATCCATGATGCCCGTCGTTTTCACAATGGTACGTCACTCCACTCCATTATTGGTTCCATGTTCATCGCTCTTCTGTCAGCTTCCCGAGCTCATGCTCTTACGGGGCATGCATGATCATGGCTGCGACGATGTATACATTATCGTAACAGATTTGAAGCGACAAGAGATGGACGACGTTACAGAGTATTTCAAACTTGTGTGTCGGTATGCATACGGTGGTCGAATGTGTAAACCGAGCATAGGGAGCCAAATCCAATATGATCGTTCGTCATCTACCCCTGTTCATGCTTTAAAGCCTCATTCGTTCTTCGCCCCACTCAGACATGCGGCTGTGTCACACGCTGCTCAAGCAGCGACGTACACCGTGCTTTCCTCAGATCGACCTTGCTTTCCGAGCAATACTGTACGAAAAAAGACCGCCATTCGTCATCTTGTTCTCACATCAGACGACCTCTTACTCCCAAATTCTCTTCACGCATCCTCTCTTCGTACCCGCAGAAGATATCTTCTTCGACTTCCCTAGCGGATGCCCAAACCCCTGCTGCAACGACGACTGTGAAATGATCCGCTTTCCTAGACGGGGTACCGAAGGGGCAGCAGTTCTCTCAATAAAGCGTGGTGGTCGGTACGGGAAGAAGATTAAAGCAAAGGAGATGTGCAATTGGATCGATTGCGATATCTGCTTCAGCGAGGAGACCCAACGATATGCTGAGAGTAGCGAGGGTTCCGAGGGTTCTCAGAGCAGTGCTGACTGCGCCGACACATCGTCCACGAATGGCCTTGTCTGTAGCAAGTGCAGGTTGGTCAAATACTGCTCTCCTGAACATCAGAGGAAGGACTGGGACGAGCATCGTCGTGTTTGTGCGAAGCCTGTTTCATTGTGAATAGCCCTGAGACTCAAAAGCGCACTGGGTCGTCTCCGACGTCTTACCCTAATTTCCACCTTGCATTCCTTGCCATCCCTTTTTCTACGCTGACGGGCCCGGTGTTGTTGTAGTTACATCGTTGTACCTGTACCATACTGTATTCACGTGAGTGTCTGACCCCTAGGTCTGACTAACCGGATGAGATTCCCACTGAATCAATCCAAGACCATCATGTCCATCCGTTACCTCACAGCAAGACTTGCACAACAGGTGAACGATATTCGTTGTATCTATGCACCGTGACTGAGGTAACGTCTTAGATTGACGAGGAACTGATGAATGCATGGGGGGCGTTTAGTATTGACCAGGTACAGCCTGATAGCTCGCATTGCTGATCTTCGAATAGAGCTTGATTACTATGCTGATGGTTGAAGTTGATGGAACTGGCCGGACTTGCGTGTGCTCAAACGCTTGCAAAAGTCTACGACAAGGAGAAGTACCGAAGAGTTATCGTTTGCTGTGGACCGGGTAATCAAGGTGGCGATGGATTGGTAGCGGCAAGACACCTTGGTTCGTCCCTCGTTATCTAATGGATCACTGATAAGAAAGATGATGGCCAATGCGACCAGGCATGTTTGGCTACGAACCCACGATCTATATGCCAAAGGTATCTGTACCTGCATACTGTCTGATGGGAGATATGTCTTGACTCAAGCATCGCTCACCAGCCAGGGTCAAAGGATATTTACAAGGTTACCCTGCTCTGTGCATGTTTGTTATTGTTCCTAACTGTCCTCCCAAAATTGGGCATAGCGGCTGCACAAGCAGTGCGATAACATGAGGATCAAGTCTCTACCCCCTGACGCCACCCTCGACGTGCTCCGTTCGACCCTCTTATCATCCGACATCATCCTGGATGCCATCTTCGGGTTTTCGTTCAAGGGACCAGTCCGCGCACCTTTCGATGAGGTCATATCACTTATTTCGTCCTCGAAAAAACCTATAGTCTCGGTCGACATCCCTAGCGGATGGGATGTTGAAAAGGGCAACGAGGAAGAAGTGGGTATAGTTCCCGATGTGTTGGTGAGCTTGACTGCGCCGAAGGAAGGTGTGCGATCTTTCAAGGGACGACACTTCCTTGGAGGGAGGTTTGTCCCCAAGTCAGTCATCAGTTACTACTTCTCCTGGCGGGAATTCTGACATTGATTGTAGAGCGATGGAGGAAAGGTTTCAACTCAACCTACCCGAGTACCCTGGGTTTGAGCAGATCGTCGAGCTTCCTCAAGAGCAGGAACCTCAGCGGTTGTAAGACTGCATTTGCCACTCTTACACTACGATACACGATCGCGACTACTCTTAGCGTTACAGAAGTTGTCTGAAGTACTCGAGGAGTAACAGACTCAAGTTCCTCTTTCTAGTCTGCATACGCGAGCTTTCTCAAACAACCTGATATACCTTCATTCAGCAGGGTCTCCCGAACCCGTTCCTAGCACAATTCGGTGTCCCGGTCCACTCATCGAGCTCCGTCCGAGATCTTGTCCTGCTCCGCTCGATGCTCTTCATCGAGGAAATGATACGTCAACTTGTCATGAGGTGTACCTTGGCGGATCTACAGTCCATCCCACAATCAGAGATGAGCAAATCACCCAACGACTCGGACGGAAGCACTTCCATTTCTTATTGTGTACATTCCTGCGATGCTGACAGCGACGACTCATTCGGCCAATAGATTCCTCATCCAGGACTACGCGGCGCATCATTTTGGATCCCGCTTTGGCAACAGATATGCTCGGCCCCTATCTCAGTGAATCTATGCGGAACCGCATCACAGGGTTCATCCCCCCCGAAGATGACTAAATGTGCGGTCCATCCGTCAGGCAACAGCCTGGGGATGTGAACGAGTTTACAATCTTGGGATGGTAAAGCTAGTGGGTGTCACGGTATGCTTGTTTCCGAGATTCGTTGAACCTTTGGTGATACCAAAGACATTTAGATGCCCAAATCGACGCATTCTCGACTTTTCCCCGAAAATGGTCGTTATATCAGACCCTACGGTATACGATAAGCGAGATTCGCATCGCGGGAACGTGCAGAATCTATCATATTTCTAATCATCGGATCCAGGTGCAGTCCAGGTGTAGTAAGTAGGTACGTTGGTGAAATGACAAGCGAGAACAAAGTCAACTTTAATTGAAAGGACCGCAAGCAATTTCCTACAGACACTCTATACTAGTCGGTTGCCGTAATGTGGGGCGAGGGAACGGTTGAGGTATCTTGCAAGCAATTAGAATTTTTAGGATCGGTTGACCGATCCGAGCCGAATCGATGGCAGTCATGGTGCCAGTCTGGCATGTGGCCGGGTAGTCATACTCTCGTAGTCCACAGCCAAGGTCGTCATTGATACTGCGTAGGTAGTTCCCTGTACTACTTCCGCAGTCTGAGGAGTCATCTCGAAACTCTCACAAGCCGAATTCACGATTGTCTGCTCCGAGCCAAGTTCCAGACATTTGACCAGCTGACTTTCCTGCATCCAGGTTACTTTGATCGAGCAACCAAGTGCTATCACATAGCTATTAGTATGACCACCAATGCAAGTCAGCGACCGTCCAGGGTGTGGCTCATATGATCAACCTCTACCAGCTGACTTTGAGACGACTGCCAGCTGGCACAGCTCGCGGATCCTTCCGGCCCGGGGCGTTATCAGCAGTATCAGGCTCCTTAGTAGTAGCACGGTGGTAGCACCGTACTTGGATTTCAACTTCCAAGGCCGCTCACTACACTGACTCGACGTCGATAATTTCCGCACACCTCACACGATGAACTCATATTCCCATGAACCTTCCCCGAAGGTTCTAGAGGCAAATGATCTTCAATCACTCGCCAAGTACATGAAATCCGACAGCTGTCGGAACGTATTCCTCATGGTGATTTCATTGCTGTCGTTTCGTGTGTTTCATGGGATTAATGCAAGGCTGTGTAGTTAGGTGCCGGTAAGAGTTACCTCTGCGACCAAGAGTAACCTCTCAGGATCGGGCAGGCGTCAGTACTTCCGCTGGCATCCCTGACTTCAGGTCACCAGAGACGGGTGGGTAGCTTGTATCGTTGGTTTGTCAGTCACACTCAGTGGTTCCAATCACGATAGGCTTATACGTGAGCACCATCTTCAAGTTATAAGAGTACCCTCCCTTCCTTCCTGACTAGCTTGTTTCAGGCCAACTTGGCTCGGCTTAATCTACCATACCCAGAGGCAGTGTTCCAGATAGGTTTCTTTCGAAGGAACCCGGTACCTTGTAAGTAATTGATCGCGCTTCAAGCACATAGCACGGCGACTCACGGTGACTATGCGTCACCAAGTTTATACACTTGCGAAGGAGCTTTACCCTGGTCGCTATCGGCCAACCATCACTCACTCATTCATCAAAGTAATGCATGCGCATAGTCTTCTCCACACTTGCTTCACCCAGAACATTGACACACTTGAGCGGAGAGCGGGAGTCCCAGAGAAGAAGATCATTGAAGCTCACGGAAGTTTCGCCACACAGCGATGCATCGAGTGTAAACGCCCGTATGATGATGAAAAGATCAAGAAAGCTGTCATCAACTCTGCGATACCACGGTGCGAGCATTGCAGCGGGTTGGTCAAACCCGATATCGTGTTCTTTGGGGAGGCTGTAGGTATCCTACGTTTCGAACACAGTGATTTCCGTGCTGATTGCTGGCCAGCTCCCACCTCAGTTCCACGTATCCATTCGCTCGCTACGAAATGCTGACCTGTTAATAGTGATGGGAACATCACTGACTGTTCATCCGTTCGCATCCCTGGTGGACTTGGTGCCAGATGACTGCCCTCGTGTTCTGATCAACCTGGATGAGGTCGGACACTTTGATAGGCAAGACGACGTTGTTTTATTAGGAAATTGCGACAACATCGTCCGGGAGCTCTGTCGCGAGCTTGGATGGGAGGAGGAACTCGAGAGAGCATGGGCAGCAACCGCAGATAGTGTAGAGGTCGATGATAAGCTGGTTGTGTTAGAAGCGAAAGTGAAGGTTGGTGAAGAGTTGGATCGCATTACGAGAGACATCGAGAAGTCGCTCGCGATTTCCAAAGACACGGCGGGGTCTTCGTATAATTCTGATACAGGGGAAACACAAGGACGAAGAAAATGCGCGGAGAAAAAAGAAGTAGACAAGAAGGAACTGGAAGGAGACCCCTCTGTCTCAGAAGGGAAGCTTTGAAGGTGGCGCATGGGATGGGAATGACCACCTTGAGGTCAGTACTGTTGCTCGTAAATACTACCTTGAACTACTTTCTCGGTATCCGGTATTAGTCTGGTATCCAGGCAGGTCGGTCTGAGGATCGGGGGGGTGCTTTCGATTGTAATATAGTTATGCGGAGATGATTTTGTGTTGCCAACTGCTACTCTCGTCGGAACGGAAGTGGAGAACCCCGTGCACGCTGCCAAATTGATGCACATGATGGCACGAAGGGGCACTGCCTGATCTGATTTGTGTGCACTACCTACCACCTTGGTAGAGGCTAAATGTGTCGCCGCCCCATGACCCGGTCAAGATAAGGACCCTGCAGTTCACGCCGAATAGTGCTTACCGGGGCAGCTGCTGCCAGGCTAATGCATAATGTCCGTCGAATGTGGAGGCCGGTAGAGGATGGTGATGCAGCGTTGCGATGTGAGCCTGCTTATGTGCTTTGTAATTACCGACAACATTTTGCGACTCCGCGATTCCTTGGCAAAAACTTTGAATCCAAACAGTGCCAAGATGTTACTGTAAAGGTGACCACTTCGGGACCCAGCCATCAAATTTCTGTGGTGGGGCTTTCGACGCGCACGACGCGGTTTGCAAGATTGAAGACTGGCTTGAACGTTGGACAAAACGGAATCCTGGCCGCTCTGGAGTGCTCCAGATTCCGCTCCATCCAACGTATAGATCAGTCTCAAATACTGGTACCCGCGTCGTGACGGTCAACGGGTGCTGTACGTTCCAGTGGCACGGCGCATTGTTAGTCAGGGATTATGCATATGTATCTCCCTCATCTTTATGTGGTAGTCTGTATACACATTTCCTTTCTCACCAACACACACGTCAGCCGGCCACATGTCGTAGCCACCTTCAGGCTTCGCTTGCATATGAAAATATGTACACGAAGTGGCTGTCGCCACCATCACACCATGGAACCGTGGTAAGCCTCGGTCAGAACTGGCATGCGCCGGCTGGTCACCAGGCTCATTTTTGTAAGGAGACTCCCATCAGGTCTGGTGTGGAGCGATCTTTTCTCCGTCAGGGACGTATGATCGTTGAAGCTCGCCGTGTCTACGATCAGTTCAACACGGAGGAAAATTTACCCTCAAACAGCGACTGTCAGGTCCATCTGTCCCTGATTCTCAAATGTGTTGATTTATCCATGTCCATGGGAGCCCTGGCTGCCCATATTACGGAGCTGATCAGACTGATCAACGATAAAATAACATGCATATCATATAGATCGATATGCCATAACCTTTCTTGGCCAATGGCAAATTTACCCAGCATTAACGCCGGAGCCCTCCCATGCGGCCTTCCGGACCTGTCGCGTCGGAGATTTGAAACTTTCAACAGCCCTATAAAGCCTCGATGAGCCCTGTTGGCAGTTTTACTCAGACACACTATCCAACAGATGGGAGTTTTTGTACGCTTGTACCTACGTCTTTGTTTGTTATTCTTCTTCGCCATGTTGTATCGTTTGTCTAACTTGTCGTTGCAGTCTGCTCGCCTCCGCAGGTAACTCACCCTTGAACGCCCATTCGAACGAAAAAAAAGGTAGGTGTGTTGCGCCGGTTGACTGCACATGCATTGATCTGCGTATAAGCCCCAAACGGAAGTTTATCATGCGGTTCTCATTTGATGCCATTCTTGCCTCGAGACTCGTCCCCGCCCGCTTCAGGGCTGGTGCCGAGTCGGAGAAGCACGGTCCAGACATATCCAAGTCTGCCACTCGGACGAAAGAGGCTGAAGTCACTACGAGGCTTGCTCGGTTTGCTCGCATCCCTGTTTCGGAAGTATTCGAGTAAGCTCTAGAGACTCATCCATTACCTTCCCTGAATGTCCATCTAGCCTCGAGCCTACATGGAGCCCCGATGGATTATCAGAGGAAGCGGTTACTGAGATCCTCAATATCCATGGTTTGAACGTACCGGTTAACGAACGTCCCTTGGCCGCACTGTCGATCTTATGGACTGCTCTCTGGAACCCCTTCAATGTGCTCCTGACGATCCTCGCCCTAATTAACATCGCAACAAATTCTGTGCCAACCTTCGTAGTCATGATGGCCATGGTCGTCGCTTCCACCTCATTGAGGTACTTTTCTTTCATATTACTCTGTCAACTCCGCTAAACTCGCCATCTCTCCATACAGGTACTGGCAAGAGATGAAGTCCATGGTTCAAGCACTCAAGCTGGTCAAGTCTATCGTGACCCGCGTTCGTGTTATTCGTCGCGTGGACTCCATCCCTCGGGAGATTGAGGTCGATCTGAGATACATAGTTCCTGGGGATGTCGTCACTGTCGCCAGTACGCTCTTCACACTCACATAGCGTCTCAAAATTCAACCGTTTTATAGGTGGTGACGTATTCCCTGGAGACTGTATTATCATTTCTGCCGAGGCCTTAGCCGTTACGCAGGCGTCGCTCACAGGAGAGATATTGCCGATCGACAAGGCCATCCGTGTTACTGCCTTGGACGAGTCTGAGCCATTCCATCTCTTGGATAATCATAATGTCTGCTTGGCTGGCACATCGGTTGCAGCCGGAAACGGCCGCGCGGTTGTGGTCTCCACTGGAAAGGACACATACATGGCTGCCATTGCTGAGGAGCTCAACAGGAAAAGACCAGAGAACGCCATCCAGACGGGCATCAGAAAAGTCAGCTACGTCCTTTTGGGTTTCATGGCCGTGAGTCCAAACCTGGTTCTCTTTTCCTCCCAACTTATACCAACATTTAACCGTACGTTGAAGGTTATGGCACCGGCTGTGTTTATTGTCCAAGGAGCAGTTAGCAAGGATTGGAAAGGCGCTGTCATGTTTGCAATTGCGATTGCTGTTGGGATTACCCCAGAGATGCTTCCTATGATAGTTGTAAGTGTCTCTTCGTTTTCCCCAGACTGTCGATCGTTCACCTGTGAGTGTAAAGACCTCCAACTTGGCTTTATCAGCTATTCGCATTGCCAGGCAGAAAGTCATCGTAAAACGTTTCGACGCCATCCAAAACTTGGGTGCAGTCAGCGTTCTGTGCTCCGACAAGACGGGGACGTTGACCGCTGACCTCGTTCGTGTGGCGAAGTCGGTTAATACCAAAGGCGAAGTGTCCGACCTCCCGGTCAAGTTGTCCTTCATCAACTCCTTACTGCAAACGGGATCTCGCAGTCCAATCGACCGTGCCATCCTGGACTATATTGGCGAAGATGAGAAGGGCTCTTTCAGTGATGTCCAGCTGGGCGGTTGGTCTAAACTCGGCGAAGTTCCATTCGACTCCACGCGTCGCATGCTCTCAGTCCTCGCGTGCAGCCTCTCCGCGGGTGAGGGAGAAGCATTGTTCATAACCAAGGGGGCAGTGGAGGAGGTCCTAGAGCGATGCGTTTCCACCTTGAACGATGAAGAATTTTCGAAACCAATAGGGAAAATCGGGTTCGACTCATCTTCGACCACCACATTGACGGAAGTTGATCGTCTTGAAATCCTCAATTCTGCCAAGCGATTGAACGAGGATGGGTTTAGGTTGATCGCCATCGCTTGTCGTAAGGCGTCCGTCAAAATAGGTACGACCATCTCTATTGAGGACGAGGAAGACTTGGTTTTCGTTGGTTTTGTCGCCTTGTTGGATCCATTGAAGCCGGACGCCGCTGAGGCAATCCAGAAACTTGGAAACCTTCATGTCCAGGTATTGCAAGCCGTTTCATTGTCGATGGCGTAGTCCTGTGGAACTAATTCATGTGAACCAGGTGCGAATCCTCACTGGGGATGCCCCAGCGGTGGCTGCCAAAGTTGCCCGCGACCTTGGCCTTTTCAATACTCTCAACCTCCCGAAGGTAACTAATGCACGGTCCCCAAAGGACGAAGAAGCAGCATCCGACATGTCCTGCGGATGTGTCAATGAATCAAGCTTGATTGTTACGGGACCCCGGCTCGCCGAACTTGCCAAGGACCACGAGCTTTTGAACGAGACGATTGAGCGTGCGGTGATCTTCGCGAAGTTGTCGCCATACCAGAAACTCGAAGTGGTGAAGGCTCTGCGAGCAGGTGGCGGCGGCCGCGCTGTTGCATTCCTGGGAGATGGAGTCAACGATGCTTTGGCTATTCGTGGTGCTGATGTCGGGATATCTGTGGATTCGGGAACCGAGATCGCCAAAGAGGCAGCGGACGTCATTCTGTTGGAGAAGAGCCTTGACGTTGTCGGGCGGGGTGTGGTCGAAGGCAGGATCACGTATGTTTCTGATTCAGTCGTTCAACCATGAGACTTACGCTAGTTAAAAGGCTTTTGAACACTGTCAAGTATATCAAGATGGCTTGCTCATCGAACTTTGGGAATGTCTTTTCGGTCCTGAGTGCGTTCTATGGTCTCGCGGGGGGTCTTAACGTGACACTTCGAACCTATAGTTGCTTCTGCTTGGTTACCTTACCAGCCGATGTTGCCGCTGCAGCTATTGGTTCAGAACTTGCTCTATGACTTCTCTCAGGGATCGATTCCTTGGTTCGTGTTCTTGCATCTTTTCTTTAGATAGTAAGTTTATTCTTGGCAGGGACAACGTTGATCCTGAGTATCTCGAACGTCCTAAGACATGGAGTGCCTGGTCCATCGTTCGGTTCATGATCTGTCTAGGTCCTTTCTCCAGCCCATTCGACATCATTACATTCTCCATCAACTGGTAAGTTATTCTGTCGTTTTAATCATTTTTACCTAACTTGGCCTCAAGGTTCCACTACAAGATTCGGACATTAGATTCCCCACTGGTCCCACTCGCGCAGACAAACTGGTTTTTGGAAGGTTCTCTGACCCAGGTATGAAATCCAGCATGCTTCATATATAGCATCCTAATGGTTCCCCGAAAAGCTCTTCATCATTCAGTTCCTCCGAACCCACAAGATTCCTTTCTTCCAATCGCGAGCCTCCTTCCCTGTGGTCCTCGTGACTTTTGGGATGGCTTGTGTGTCGATGGCCATTCCGTACATTCCTAAGATCAGCTCGGCCCTACAGATGACGCCTCCTGAACCAATGTTCTACGCCTACTTGCTTGCTATGGTTGCGGGTTACGCCTTTGTCATCCACATTGTCAAGATTATCTATCTGTGGGCTTTCAAGGGCGAATGGCTTTGAGAGGAAATGGGTATTCATCACGATAACTCAAGATACGAGAGCAGACAAGTGAGATTAGATGACTGTAATGAACTTGGATCCTGGTATAAGTTACCGAACTTGGATGAATTTTGCGTTATTTCAACTGCAGTGTACTTGAAATATCGAGGCTCCAGTGAATCCAAGTGCGGCCAACAAGTCAGCGTGCATCCCTTGCTATAGGTTCGTAGGAGTGCCACTAGTTGCTCCGATTGAGCCTGAGAAACTGCTCTCAGCTCGCTCATCAAATTTCAAACCGGGGCCGCGGATTTTCACCACACACTATAGAGTGAAGCATATGAGATCATCCCGTGGGGCGGCACGATCGGGGCGAGGTCGACGTGTTGTTCAGCCAAGTGCTCACTGGCTCGGAGGACCACCTACCAATCATGCCGGACAGGGCGGACGAGGGAGCAATGTCTCAAATGACCATGAGCGTCGCATGGAACACATTGCCTCCGTCAGCCGCAGTAGCGGTCTCGAAAAAGACGGTGACTTGTGAGCGCACTAGTGATTTCTGTTCCCGACAACGCTGAGTTGCCCAGGTTGAAGGAATGCATTGTGCAGGAAGAGTTCAGAACCTTTATCGACAAGAAAGTGCGTTGCACCCCCAGGCTGGTTCTCTGACTCTGAGCCCACTGTGATGCCAACGTACATTCGACGATGTAGCTTAGAACGTTCTGGGATTTGTACGTGGCCGGTTCTCCTACCAAGTCCCAGATCGAATCAGTGCAAAAACTGAAGAAGGACAACCAGGAGAATATATTGATACTGTTCCGTGAGTGAGGCTGAGAATATCGCCCTCGCGTGGGTCGGTGTAATTAACCAGCTGTACATATAGGTAAACTGCGGGAGGGCCTGTTCGCCTCTGGCCGGAAAGATGGCTTTGCGCTGGAAGGTCAGTGAATTGGTCTGACCTCCAAGACGTGTCCCAAATCTTTCAACCATTGACCTAGTCTACGAGACCTCGCTTTACTTGTCGGTCGTCTTCGACTCGCCAGTGCAAACAACCTCCATCCTGTCCCGTCTTGTGCCAGATATCTATTCAGCAAACCCCGCTCCACAGCCATTCCGTCTCACCACCATCCTAATCTTGCTCCTCCACCAACTCGCTATCTCCTTCCCTTCCCAACAAACTTATTTGGAACAGATTAGATACCTTGTTCCAAACTTACTGGAACGACCGTCCGCCGCGTATCTGTGGATCTCAGCATTGGCTCGAAGCTTGCGCACCTTAAACTTTGTTCAATTCGAGAGGTTGTCGCACCCTGATGCATTCGAGCACCTACTTCCCTTGTCACGGCCGATTCCATCTTCGAACGTCAAGGCCACAACCGTGTTCCATGATTTGCCCCGGAATGCTGTACGTGTGCTAGTCTCCCGGCTCCGATTAAAAGCACGCGACGAGTCCTGGATAATCGTTCGAAATGCGTACCGGGAACTCTCTTCATCTGACGAGACGCAGATGTGGCTTGGGAAGCGATTATTCTTTGACAGTTTTGGCTCCGAGGCGACTGTTGTGCGATTTGATGAATGGGTGCGGGAGAGGTGCCGGAATGGGCAACTTCGGCCCAAGGAAGGGGTTGAAGGCAGGTGGATGGTTTGTAAGGCAAGGTAGTACCACTTTTGCACCCTTGCTGTCCGTCCAAGACTTGCAGAGGCACGGTCGCCATTTGAAACCGACGATAGACTCCTGGTTGCCGATGCTCAGTGTGCTGTCTCATTGCATTTATGTAATATCATCAAAATCAATCACCGACGTATCCACTGCCCAACACGTGTTGTCGGTTCTCCCACCCGGTGATTCCAGTTCGTCCACGGAGCACAGTTCTGCTGCAGCAGTAATCACCATGTTGGCGTGTGCGTGGAAAATGCCTCGGGTACTAAATCACAGTGTGGTGCTTATCAGATAGATGTTCACTGGCATTAACAATGCCAGTAGCATGCTCGTATAACCATGAGTGTCTCACTTGAGAAATGTGAGCACTATTTGCTTTGTACGCCTGGAAGACAATGGTACTGATGATATTCCAGGAAGATGAACAAGGAGTCAGTAACAGCTCGCCAAGTAGTATTGTGGAGGGAAACATGCTGGCAGGCGTGTCCAAAACAAAGTTTCGGTGAGTATAAATGATCCCTCTGATTCCCTCGGTCTGCGTCTGCAGAGCGGCTTAAATGAACGGCACTCAACAACTCTTTCGCAATGAAACGAGCCGTCTCATTGGCTGATGAGGGTCTACGCGATCCCAAAAAGTGTCTTACAGCACAATTTACTAAAGGTCCTT
>JBBPQU010000527.1:0-18954 GCA_038092655.1 Boletus sensibilis | reverse complement strand
TCCATCGACCTTGGTGAGCGTCGTCAGTATCAGGATCCCGACGAGAACGAGACGCAACGAACCTGCTTGCCACCATACTTGACCGCCGCCTCGTTCAGCCAGCCAATCAGATAGGTAAGGCTAGCTGTGGTATGATTAGAAGCTGAGTCTCAGGACAAGACAAGGAATGAATGACTTGCCTGCAGATCGTTCCGGACCCAAGAACATGACGTATTTTCCGTATCCTCCGCGTTCCTCCACGGTCTTCTCGTGCAACGCCAACATCGTATGACTACTTGGGAGCTTTGCCGTGTTTGTCCAGACTTTGGCCAGAGCGAGCGTCGTGTAATCTGAGAAAGAGAACGACCGTACGCCTAAAGGGACTACATCTCTGAATGAGCAGGGGTGAAGCACGACACAACTGGCCACGAACTGCCAATGAATGCAAGAGTGGGGTCCCGTAGATAAAACAGATCGAGATACAAATCTCGGACATGCGAGCCGTCCAAGGGAAGGAACGGTGATACCGTCGAAGCGGAGCCTTTGCGGGGCACATACGTTGCGCCATCGTAATATTGTGACAAGAATGGAAACGAGTATCGGAAGCCAGTAGCGAGTATCACGCTATCGATTCCCGATAGGATCTAGACATGGAGTCAATCGTTGTTGTTGAAGCACATTCCCAGGAAGCGAAACGAAACGCACAGTACCGTTCTTGAGTTCGACGAGGCCAGATTGAATGGGAGACCCTTCGGGTATAGGTAAGAATTGTTTGATTTCCCCAACCAGAGTCGTGTTTAAGGGGATCCGGCGCATCGTATTCGACAGCCTAATGTGCTCCGTGCTATCTATAACAGTGTCAAAGATCTTGGGTAATTTTTAGTCACCACTCCGGCACATACCATTGTCAGGCTTGAATGTCGTGAAAGAGTTAGATCTCGTCAAGCTAGCGAGAATGTTTCATGTCTCACCCGGAAAGATTGATAGACCTTTCTAGCCTCATGATTCAAGTCTCTAGATATTTCGGATCCACTAACCTGGACCTCCTATCAGCAGTAACAAAGACGAATGCAGACGTGCCTTACAGATGCACCAATGATAAGCACCGTCTGATTTGCATATGCCTCTGGTCGTCGATATTGTCTCGAGTGATGGAGATGTTCGGGAAACCTCTGGACCCACTGCTCTAGGCCGGGAATGGAGGGCATTGATGGTGCATTGTACCTGCCAGAAGCAACGACGACGGCATCGAAATCCTGGAAATTCATCCATCCATAATGTTGAACCAAGACGTGGCAGAAGGGAAGCGCACTTCGGTCCACCAAGTCGCTCGGTAGGTGTTACGCCGAGTTGGCTCTAGGGACTTGAGCCAGAGTCTCCAACCTTGCTCTTGGCCAGCTTGGTTGATTCGTTTCTCGATACGCTCTACACGGGTGTTGTAAGCAGTTGCGGGGTTTTCGTCATTGCTATTGATGTTGAGATAGGAAGCATAAGATCGAACGTAGTTGCGAAGTTGATAATGTGAGAGTTCTGGTGTGCGGAATGAGTGGCTAGTAGGAAGAAGGGACCGGAACGTACCCCATTGTGTACCCGCAGGCCAAGGCCATTGAGGAAACTAATGTGTAAAACGGCATTCAGATTCTGGAAGCAAAATGACACGATGTGTTCTACCTGTTGCAACGGCTATGCACGCCGCCAGAACATGATCATCAACATTCAAAGCCTAGCGTTCACGAAGCAACGTACCGAAGGTGCATTGGATGACAATGACTCCCACAGCGGTTTCGGGCTTCTATGATCTCTGTGGATTTTGCCATTGTCCTCGAACTCCTCCGAATATGGCAGGTCGACGTTTGCTGGGGGGAGCGAAGGGGCAAAGTCACTGATTGCAGACGGGGCATTAGGCACGGGAGCATCGAGCGGGACCTCTTCGGTATAGTGCCAGTTGCCCCCTGGGACGCTGTCTCGCTCAAAGATGCGAACCTCTAGACCGGCTTCTGTCAGTTCGCGGTATGCGACCAGGCCACTAGAAGGTGTGGGTGAGTGATGATAGAATGATTGGGGGACAGACGGCACCTTGGTCCAGCACCGATGATTGCGACCCTTTGAATGGGCCAGCTGAACTGGTACTCATCCGTCTCTGCTTGGCGAAAGGATGGCGTAGAGAGTGGTTGTTGGACGCTGGCGACTGATACACCCGCAAGCAAGACGAGGCCAACGATCAGTCGCATGTGGTCTCGTCGCCAACGTACTGGTCAGTTGTCACAGTCTATCAACCGAACTTTCAAGTCGGAAGCAAATGTCTGAGACGTCTCGTTCTGTCAAAGTACTTGCTGCGCACCTGCACAGCATGTTGAACTTCTCGAGCTATGGGTCTGAAACATTATCGTAACGTACTTTCCACGTGCCCGAGTCGTCCCGAACAGCACTGAAAGTTCTCGCATTGGTGAGGATGTCGTCGTCGACATAGTCTACTGTACTATTTGGTGCGAGCGCCGAACAGATGAGCTGATTAACCCTTCTAGATCAAACGAAAAGGCAAAGACAAACGCTGGACCAGGAATTCGGATTACACAGTCACTCAACTGACCGGCCACCCAATCACTGATCGGAAGCGTGCCAGTGACCCTTCGAGTGTATTCAAACATCCTCGCCAACTGATACTCAAAACGTCAACCATAGGACAGGGTCTCCGGAATTCATACCAAAAACGCCGCAAGAGAGACACCACCGACTTGAGCTGGAAAAGAACTGCACGGTTCGAAACGTCCAACATTGCTCGCGGTTCAAGTGCTCAGGCAGTAGGACACGTGGAAAGTACGCAGCGTTGCTTCATAACTTGGCAGTGATTCCCTTGTTCCTCCATACGGGTTTCTGTATCCCACAGGTTCTTTCGATGCATATTCATACTCACATCTTCTGGGCGGCCAGGTCGTCAGTGGACTCATCGGCGAAGCCTTGCCCTCATTTCTCAAGGGCGGTCTTGGGAGCTTTGTGATCGATTGCTCGTCGTATCTCGACTGACTTTGATGTTGGAGGCCATCGCCCCTTGTCTGCATTGCGCGGATAACCTGGGTGTAGGCTCGATGGTTTCCAGCAGTTGGCGACGATTGACGAGGCGCGCGATGCCTCTTTTTTAAGCAACCTTACAGGTTCCAACGGCGTTGGGTCTCCGAACCATCGAGCGTGGTCCGTCCTCGTAGTATGATCGCGTCCCGCCCTCTGGTCCAACGCCCCTCTTCCGTCTGGACGAACATTCCTGGAAGTCGTCCTCGATACTAGCACGTAGATCTTGGCTGACGTCCAAGAGGCCCCCTTCGCCCCACCCCCCAAGAACGGCGAACGAACGATCCTGATTCCAAATTTCCCATCGTTGTGTATGGCAAGTGCCCACAGCCCACATTGCTGTGTTTCTTGCGCACTCCTTTTCCTTGTGATCTTAAAAAACCCTTACCCACTGCCCATTGCCCCACAATCTTATCGCCGCACTCCATCATCATCCCCTCATTCGTTCATATGACGACGTGTTTCCCATTTTCATAATACGCAAAATTTCCGCTTCCAACTCTAAATGCGCCAGGTCCTTTCGCAGCCCAACCGCCGCGTCGATCCTCCACCCCCACAAACGAAGCATACCCGCACCCGAACGTCCTCCACTTTACGGGACATATACACGTTGATTACATCGTCGAGAGACGATAATTAAATGCTCTCCACGTCTTCATGTAAATACTGGATGACTATTCCATATTATTATTAAGAACAAAAGTAAAAGAGTGAAAGAAGTGATGTGATTGCAGAATCAAAAGTCCTAAAAAAATGAACAAGAGTCGAACGAAAGAGAGCGAACGATACCAAGTGGTCAAGCAGCCCCACTTCAAGGCGATGATGAGTGTGTGTGTGTGATCGAGTAAAACATGAAACATGGAAACGAACAAGATACAAAAAAAGGAAAGAGAAACCGAGAAACCGTCCCCGCCTGAAATTTAAAATAACACGACCATGCAACGTCCGCAGATAGACCCTCCACGTCGACAACGTCGACCCTCTCACCTTCCCCTCGTTCACACCCCCTCTATCCCCACGTCTAGACAGTCGGCGATACCGGTCTCGCATCCCCACCCACCCCAGTAGACGCATTAAACATCGCCTTGAGCGCCAACTCATTCCTCTTCTGCCTCACCCTCTCCGCCTCCTCCGCACCCCCCGTCAACTTGAGCTTCTTCCCGCTCACGAACCCCTCCAACTCATTCTGAAACGCGTCCGACCGATTCGCCAACTCCTTCTCCCGATACTTTTGGTTCGCCGCAATCGCCTTCATCCGCTTTTCGGGGTTCACAGCCGCACCGCGGATCTCCATCATGACGGTGCTCAACCCCGTGTGGCCTTCCTCGGCGAGCGCAGGTTTGAACGCTCGCCCGCGCGCGCTGCCGCGCCCACCTGGTCCCATACCCCGAAGCGAAATCACCTTTTGCACGTGCCCAAACACGTCGAGGAGCGCCTTGTGATCCTCGAGTAAATCCGCCAACAACTCTTCCTGATGCCCCAAAAAGCCCTGTTCCTCCACGATATTCTGCAACTCTTCCTCCCACGTCTTTTTCCACATGGGCTTGATCGTGTCGATGTGTTCCTTGAGGCTGGCCAGTTCGGTCGACGTGGACGCGACGTCATCGTAGATCGTCTTGAGCAGTTGGGGTTTGGGCGTCACTTGGCGCTTGATCACGTCCTCTTTGAGCGCTTCGACGGTATCTTGCAGCTCCTCGATCTTGGTGAGCACGTTTTGACTCCGCGAATCGAGCGTGGTCTTGCCCGTATCGATGTACGCCCTCGCACCCCCCACCTTGGCGCTCGCGAGCTGTTTGACGGATTGGGTCTGCGTACGGAGCGCACCGAGCGACTCCTTGGTCGATTTCATAAACTCGGTGTAGAGTTGCCGCATGATCCCGAGATCCCGTCGGAGGTTTTGGACTTCGTCGAATTGGGTCTTGAGATCGTCCACGACGCGGCTCGAGTACTCGGACATGACGGACGCGCCCGTCATTTGTGGTTGGAGCTGGAGCGATTGACCGGTCATTTGGGGGAAGATGAAGGGGTTGGAATGGTTGTGGGCGTCGCCGACGATGCGCGAGAGTCGGTGGGCGACGTGTGCGAACTGTTTTTCCGAGGGACGGTCGGCGACGGGTGTGCTCTCGGCGAAATCGTGGGCGACGAAGGAGGTGAAGTGGGTGGACGACCGTTTGTTGGTAGCCATCACGCTCTTGAGCTCTTTGAGATCGTTGGACAACGTGGATATCTGTGCATCAATGTGTTGCTTGATCTGATCCAATGCTGGTAAAAACGCTACGTTGAGCGAACATCACACTCAGTACGGTGACGACTCACGTTCGATATTAAGAGACAACAAACACTTTTCCTTTACTTCGTCAATGTCCTCCAGCTCGTACTGCACACCACTCGACGGATCTCGTATGTAAATAGCAGGAAAGTTCTCCATCCCTGGGTTATAAGAGAACCTGTCTACAAAGAGCATGCGAAGGGACGCAAAGGTCAACCCGGGCTCGAGAGTGACTTTCTTGACCTCCCGGCCGACCTGGAGGAAAACACGGAATGCGGTGGATTGAGAAGACTCCTCGGGTTCTACTTCCTCTGCCAATTTACTGAGATGGGATTGGGTGCGAGGCAGGGCCGGCGCGCGCGCGACGTCGGTCACCGAAGGTGGTAATGGCGGGACGGGTGGTGCGACCTCCACACCCGCAGGCGACGGCGTGCGTGGCATCCGCTTCGCACTCCCATCGCGCTTTCCCTCGGGCTCGTCCACCTCCGTCAGAACAGCCAGATCTCCCGCGGTCAGCGTCGATGAAGCAGCCATCGACCGACGGTTCGGGGACGCCGACAAGGTGCGCTCACGGGTGATCGCACCCCCCGTCATCTTGCTAAAATGGTACGTCGAGAACCGCTTGGACGCCCTCCGCTCGAGAGCCTCGCTCTTCTTGAGCGCGGCGAGCGAACTCGCGACCGCTGGGACGTCGGATGGTTCTATGGGTGGTGATCGTGGAGGAGACGAGTCGACGCCATTAGTGTCGTTCCGATCTGGTGAGGGTTCTTCGATGATGACGGCAGGGGGTGATGCCGGCGGCGGCGAGACGGGTTTATCGACAAGGGAGTAACGCTTGACAGAAGGCGGGACTGGCACAGACTGAGCAGGTGGCGCGGATGGCATTTCTCTGTCCATCTCTGGTGTTGGTGGATAAGATACACGTGGATTAGGCAGTGTCGGCACGACGGGTTCAGGAGGCGCATACTGCTCCTGAGGTGGCGGGGCGTAGGATGGCGGATAGGCCGGTTGAGAGTTCCGAGACGGTGGCTGTGGCGCTTGCGACAAGTGGCCATTCGACTGGCTCGTCGCCGTCCTGTCGTTGGCAGGCGGGTCGTCGTCCGGTTCTTGGAACACCGGGGGTGGCGTTATACGGGGTTGAGATTGTATTTGGGATTCAGACGGCTTCGAGGAATGAGACGGTCGGGCCGAATGCCGCGCGGCATGCACATTGTCCCTCTCTCTCTCCACATGCCGTTCTTCGTCGACATGACTCCGCGATAACTGCGACCGGCGTTGTTTGGCCTCGTCGTCGTGCTTCGAGGCCTTATCGGATCTCGAGGAGCGCGAGTTGGTGCGTGAGTGTGAAGTAGCGGACCGATGGCGGGATGGGTGTTGCTGTTCGGAGACGATGCGACGGTACATGGATTGTTTGCTGCGCAGGCCTTGCAAGAGGCGCGTGATGATCGCGCGTACCTTGGGTAGATATATCGCCAGATTGTCAGGTGTTGCGTCTTCAGCCAAACAAGTTTCGAGCACGTCACGTAGGTCTTCGGGGATGGACATGAGGTCTCTAAAGATATACGTGGCACTCAGCACGAGGAGGGGGGTGTACAAAACGCATGTTGATGGGGGCACTCACGCCATGTCTATTTCGAACCCTGCAAACGCAGCCACTGCCGCGTTGAAGTCATTGCCTAGACGGACGTAGACGTCGCTGATCTGTGTTTCTGTGAGTTGGAGGTTGCTCCACATGGTCAGGGACTCGAGGAGTTGCTTTATGGCTACGAGAAGTCTGGTGACGGCCGACTCGACTGCAGGCTGAAGAGGTAGCGATGAGACGGTGTGGTGGATGAAAGACAAGACTTACATGAGTTGCGCGAGCTGAGCGAGAGGAGGAGGAGGCGGAGGAGGAGTTGGTGGACGCGACGGACTGAT
This sequence comes from Boletus sensibilis, assembly GCA_038092655.1. Lineage (NCBI taxonomy): Eukaryota > Fungi > Basidiomycota > Agaricomycetes > Boletales > Boletaceae > Boletus > Boletus sensibilis. The sequence continues at coordinate 11,723 of JBBPQU010000527.1, read as the reverse complement.
TGTCGCGGCGGGACTTGTGTCCATCGTAGGGCGGGGGCTGCTGCGGGACGGAGGAGGCCATGAAGAAAGGCAGTGGCTCATATACACCTTTCAATCCTCGACGGGGACGGTGGGAATTTCAACTCCAAACTAGTACACATCTCCGAAAAACATACGTTCAAAGAAAATTTCATTCTATCATACAGTCCCCTAAGCCTGACTGTTGTACGGCGCAGCACCACGTCCAGCAAGGATAAACTCATCCAAAACCTCATCTTGCTCGCTCCGTTTGTACGTCTTGACCGTCTCACCATAGTCCGAGATATCATACACTCGGAATCGTCGGTCAAAGCTGCGATGCCCACACATCAGTGAAAAGACGCCATCATGACAACGACACGGCACACTTACCCAACTTTCCCGTACCCAGAGTAAGAACTGCAAACAAACTCCGTCATCCGACCAATACGGTGCACAGCTCGAACTCACCCGCCACCTCCGAAGCACAACCACACATCCTGGACACGCTTACAGTCTTCCGTAACTGCCACGCAAGTCAGCAGCGCAACCAGGGTGCCACGACGCTACTCACTGTGACAGTGGCCGTTCGCGACGACCTTGACTTCAGGAATGACACCTCCAGCCCGATGCTCGCTCTCCAGAGCCTTGAGCAATCCATTTTCAAACATCCCATCACTCTTTTTCGCAGATCCTGGACCCTCGAGTCCATGCAACCCAATGTCGAGTGGTTGGCCCGTACGGCTGTCCTTGTCAGCCATACCATACGATTCTTGCCTAGAGTATGCAGTTAGGTCTGGTCGTCCTTCGAGAGACATAGCTTACAATGGAATGTGGAAAAACATCAGCGCGTTCGGTTTGGCAAGCTTGCGTGTCGTGGGTGCGATCTGGTCAGATTGTCGTTCCCACAAGTCACCAAGGTCAGCCGATGTGTCTGGCTGGAACGGACGTTCAATGGGATCAATCGAGCCAGATTGTTGGAGGAACCAGCCAATTTGGTCCTGGAAACGGCATATTAGCTTCCAAAGACTGTCGCCGAGTGCACGCGCTCACCGTGTGGATCCAGTCATATTCGGTAGGGAAAAAGTACCCAAACCAATCTAAATACCCCTTCGAGTACGCTCCAGAATCCAAAAAGTACAGCGTCAGTAAATGTGACATCGAACTATCGACCAGTATGAGCGCATATGTCCACCCTTTTGTGGCGTCCGACGCACCGATCTGCACTCCTGACCTTGAGGACATAATTGCCCACACCGTGGATATCCTTGGGACCTCGCTCGACAAGCGAGTAAGGGAGCGCTTGCATCATCTTGATTTGTTCGGCCTTGACATCCCCGTCCTCTTCGTCGTGGTTCCCAAACACAGCCGCCCACGGGATCTTCCTGTCGGTCACCTCCGCTGCAAACTTTGCGAGCACCGACTTGGGGTCCCAAGACGTTCCTTGCCCATTGAGCTGATCGCCGGTGAAGACGACCAAGTCGGGTTTCTCCAAGTCTAGGACATGCCCCAACAACGAACTCGTGAGGTTGTCCGAAGCGACACACGGATCAAGCACCGTATCACGGCAAACTCCGCGGGACACCGAATAGTGTAGATCAGCGACTTGAAGAATCCTGAACCGGCCATCCTTTGAAAAATGAAGTGGAGGTGCCCGCGGAACGGCTGATAAGGCAAATAGTGTGCTTTAACGACCATCCGCGCGTTCGGTCCATCTCCACTTACGTTTGACGCCCTTTCGATATGTCACGGATACGCTGGATACGCGGCCCTCCTGTTCTGGGGTGACTGGCGGTTCTAACTTTTCAAACCCATACCACGTGCGGTCTTCACCAAACAGGACGTCGATCTCGGTGATGATGCTGTTTTTATCCTCAACACTCATCTCCTGCATTGTTTTACCCGTCTTGTACCATAAATAAAGTGGTTCCGCACGCATGACACCGTCCCGGATGGAATGCTCGACTTTCACCCATGGATCTGTGAGGGGCGTAGGCACCTCCCCTGGTGGGAGGAGCTGGAGGTCGGTGATCAGGGGGATATCGAGACGTCTCGTTCGTCTGTAGTATATATTCTAGAACGCACGTAAGCGCGGCTCGCAAAGACACCCAACGGGGCCTCACCAAAGTCCAAACCCCAGTCTCCTTGTTCAAGTCCCGATCGACACGCACCCACTTCCCTTTGATAGCGTCCTGTTCGGCACTCGTCTTGGGCGCACACATGTTCCCGACGAGCCCAGGTGGAACAACACACCTGGTGATCGCTATCTCGGATACTGGGAAATCGAGGTTAGCGCAAGGAGATGGGATAAACTGAAGTGACGGAACGCACGGCCAGTGTCATGCGGCCAGAGAGGCGCCCATGCGTCCGTCGGATAGCTCGAACCGTCCTCTCCTGACGTCGTCACATTCCACCAATCCGTGCTCGACGACGACTGGCCTTGTGAAGTACTCCCAGGATCTGCGACTTGCCCTCCATTCTCGAAATAGTCTGCGGTGGTGACTGCGTCCCAGGATTGCCATCCGAGTCGTTGTAAGGCGCCAGGACCGGGCGTGGGTTGGTAGAGGATGAAGATAAATGTGAGGAGACAGCCAAACCCGACGATGGCTGCTGCGGGCGCAAAAAGCGCATTCAAAAAGCGGAAAAGGCGACCACAGGACAAGGTCATGTCGGTCGCGATCCAAATGTCAAAGAGTGAATACGGTCAAGGTTAGGTCTCACGTGACGCCACTGAAAATGTAAAGAGTGTTGACGCTTTTCCTTTTGTCCATCGCAGTCATGCAGTTCGTCGGACGCGTCTTGCGGCGGTTGTACACCACCAAACCACCGCCCGCTCTCCCTCACCATGCAGCCCTTGCCCGTGAAGCCTCCACACCCCTCGCCGTCCGCGAACGGCGTCTCAAGAAATCCCCCGAGTTCCTCCCTCCGCCCGACAGCCCCCTCACGCCCACAGAACACGCCACCTACATGCGCCAGCTTGCCAAGGGCCAACTCAGACAAAAAGACGGCCACATCCCCACACCCGCCGAATGGCTCGACGCCCTCAACGCCCGTCGTTCCCGTCTCCGCGGCATCACAACCGTCCCCTCCAAACGCACCAACGACGCCCTCGACACCCGCGTCGTCGGTCAGAAGATCTACCTCCCCAACATCATCTTCAAGATGGTCCGGAATCACACGCTCAGGGGAAAACCCTACAATCCATACGAGGCGACGTTTCGGATTCCACCGTCGGTCACAAAGACAGACGTCCGGTCGTATCTGTGGACCGCGTATGGCGTGAAGACGACGTATATCCGTACTGCCAACTATATCTCTCCCTTGAGGCGCACGCAGTTGGGTCTTCGACCCGTGGGCTCGCACAGGACGTACAAGCGCGCCGTCGTCGGTCTCGTCGACCCGTTTTATTATCCCCAGGATATGGAAGACATGGACAAGTTGGAGCGGAAGAAGCGAGAGAAGTGGCTGGAGGAGCGGTTTGCGCTCAAGTTGGTCTCCCGGATGAGGCGACACGAGTTAATTCGCATGTCTCAAGCCGGGAGCAAGACCTGGCGGTTGACAGGTCATGTGCGGAGGGATAAGATTTTGCAGTCGATCGCAAAGAGGAGGGCGCTCGATGCACGGGATTTGGATCAGGTGGAGACAGAGTTGGCAGAACGGAGGGCAGCTGGACATCCCATCTTGCGCGACAAGGGTCGTCGGGCGAAACCTGCAAAGGGACGGTCACCGAAGAAAGTGTTGACCGTTTGAAGACTGCGTGTTCACGTTGAACTGCCTAGTTATGTTGACAATCCGATGCTAAAGCTACATTTTTCCTCAATTCTAAATCCAATACCGATCCCGAGACTTCCAATCCGATCTCCACCAGGTGATATCCCCTAATATCCAATACTTTCTTCTTCTTCTTCTTCCCTTCCGTCCCCGCGATAATGATGCTTTAATATGATGGATTGATATGATCAGGCGCGTTGGCCTATTCGCTCGTACGTTTCGAGTGACTTTCGAATGTCTGATAAATTCTGCTCCCAGGGCGACGGTATTTCGCCCGCACTAGAGTCAACGAATAACAAGTCAGATCGGATCAGATCTCCGAAACACGCGGATGGACGGATCAACATGAAACCCCACCCGTCCATCCAATCGAACAGTGGTGTTTGAACTTACAACTCTGGCGAACGTTGGCGCATCGTTGCGCGTCTCGATTCGCCTGGCATCTTGATATGCCTCGGCGTCCAAAAGATGTGGGATAGTTTGAGCATGGTAAGCCAGGCCAGATTGTTAACGTGGCGATTGGTGACGGCTCCAATTCAGGGTCGATCGAGAGGGAGAGAGAGAGAGAAGAATGAATGAGAAAACGTTCGGACGACTACGAATCGTCCGTCTTGGGCTTGTCGTCAAATAAAGACCACTGTCTACGGCCAGCCAGTAGTATGAAAGTGTGAGGGAGAGAAGAGAAGAGGCCCGGATGTGCGAATGTGTGGGCGCAAGTTGAGACACTGACAGGTTGTCACGAAACGAACCCGGGTCGCCACTTGTCATATATATGTACCCCCCTACGTACACGGCCGTCCACCGGCAAACAGAGAACCCGAAACGACACAACGCGAGCAGCGCTAGCGTTCAAGACGTTCACAGCCCCTACCCGAGAAGGCATTGTGGGCGGTGGCGAGGCACCCACCAGCACAGGATGAGAGATGGACAAAAGGAGAGAGAAGTGGTTGACTAATCACCGTGCGATTATGGTAGGTGTCGTTGTTCGACCAATTGGTTGGGCTTGGCAGGCGATCGGGGGTTGGTCACGACTCAGCACCAGTCTAGGCGAGGGGCAGGAGTGGGAGCCGAACAAGGGGTTCCTTTTGCGCGCTGATGCGCCTATGCTTCGTTTGCAGAACAAGCCAAGAAACGAATGATTCATATTAATAGGGGGTTCGGTTACCGTGATACGTTTACGTTTCCCTCCGGATAGATAAGCGCACGACCACGTCGCTTTGCTTCGAGTTACCGTCTATATTTCGTTGTGTTGCGCTCCTGTACGTCCCAGGGACCAGAAGCAAAGATGACTACCCGAGTGTAGTCAGACCATCCAACGTTGTTGTACTTTTCTCGGCGCCAGTATTTCTACTAATCAATGAAAGAAGGCATTGCCGTGGTGCACAGCACTACAAGTCCTCGGAGAGTACCCATGGCCACTGGACCGTGATCCGTGGAATCAGAAAGGATGATGAGGCGAGGTAAACTCGCAACTAAATGCGAAGTGTTGTTCTTGTAGGATGCGTGGGATATTGTTCCCCACCACCGAGATGCCTGTGTGCCACCCAACATTTTTCCAGCACAACGCTCGGACGTCAACCATCTCAGACAAATGACTCATGCATGCTCGCCCTCGCATGTTGGATCTCTCGTGCCATAACACACATAGAAATGCCAAGTCGAGGGTACGACGCCCGAGAACGTCTTCGGGGCAAGTCCAAAGTCCTGCGCCTGATGGTCGTTTGCCTCACTAGGATGCTAGTACCGAAGCCCGAAAGTGAGACGACGATCGTACGAATTTAGTAGACGGTCGTAAGCTCCGAGATGGCTCGACGCCACACGAGGGCCTCCCGGACTGAGACTGGGGATGGTCACGGACAAGTGACGTTAGGAGTGCCGCCGCAGACGAGAGGATATGATCACAGTTACACAATACGCAGACGTGATCTCGCTCTAAAATAGAAGGAAATCGACGAAAGGTGGCTGGTTTGGAAATCATCATGGACTCGATTGATCGCGGTGGCACTAGACAACGATTTCGCCGCCGCCAGCTGATGAAAAGTTACAATAAGCGCACCAAACATTCGATCAGAACAAGACATGTGAGCGGATCAGTAAGGAAAAAGAACACGAGGTAGCTTACCTACGAGATGACGGGAGAATTTCAGAAGCCAGAGTGTCAGCTCACAGACAACTGAATCATTGAGTCGAAAGGTTAGATATAAGACGCCGTGCGGTGGGGCCTTCTGAGGCGGGCGGTCAAGCCAGGTAGTAGTGACGCTCGAAATGTTTCTACTCGGTCGATTAGTTCTCGCGTAGATTTTTTTTTCGACGCAGGAAAGCATAGCATACACGAGGTGTGCTGATAATATCTGTATACTGAATAACCTCTGTCCAACTCCCAAGGTTTGCTATAAAATTGGTCGCATACATCCTTCTCGTTCCTAGCGAACTTGGCTGGTGCGCATGCTCTGATGAGGTCTTCACGTTCCTCTTCGGTCGGCTTTTAAAAGTTGATTTCCTTTCTGTCAATCGTCAGTACTTCGGAGTACCATTTTGGAGTTCCTCACGGCAGCATGCACAGAAGCACACCCTGTACTCTTGACAATCCTCTGGTGCGTCGCTGCAACTCGCGAGATTAATCACCTAGCCACGAATTGCGGTGTAGACGTTGTTCTGCACGTTCATACACGAAAGTGACGCGAGTTCCAATGTACCCAAAGACGTGCTGCGTCGGACAGATGACAAATGACGAAAACTGCACAAACACAGATGAACCAAATGATAATGTTGGGCTCAGAGATCCCCCCCCCATGAAAATCGACAGTATTCACCAGGTAGCAGAGCATAATAGCAAAATCCAGCATTGACCCACCAACCTCGGTCGTCTCATTCTCCATGATCTCGCCAGAAAGAGTTGGACTTGATCTCTTCCCGATTAGATATAAGTCGACTCCGATTATCGAATTCGTCAGAGCGAAACAATTTGTGGTGCTCCGAGTCGTACAATCTAAGAAAAGTGAGACCGCGAAGCGGGCGTTGCGCACCACCAGTCTGACTCTAAGTATCAATCAACTCACCATTTATGCAGGTCCAGAAAATTTGGGAGAAATCCACTGGAAGCCCCAGAGTGGTGCCCGACTCTTTTGTATTGTGGATCTTACGATGATAGTTTGAGGGCATTCAACTATCACGATAGGATCCATGATAAAGAAGAGTCGGGCAATGCCCGCAGAGCGAGTGTGCGCTAGTAAAATGTAGGTGAGAAGGCATGTTTGTTGACGCTTGTTGATTTCCAAAGGTGTTGTCCAAACTGGGATAGTAACATGGATAAATTTAGATTTTTGCTGTCGATGGCCCTGTCGTTCAATGTCTTTCATTTGCACGCTGTTTTATTGAAGAATCGCCACATCGCGATAGATGAGAAGATTGACCATGAACCCATGGAACTATAGTTAGAATACTCAGACTTCAACGAGTTTCGACGTCATGGCGACCTACACTTGTGGATTACGACGTCACTTCTGGGATTGGCGCGATCTGACTTTGTGAGTTGCAACATCGCGGATGTTATCTTGTTTCGAGCCCCAATTCTGATGACAGGTACTTAATTACTTGACAATGCGCAGTGCGCAGCGCAATCTGTCAGTACTGTTTGTCCATTTGTACGGCACTAACTAAAAAAAATACGAGGCGGCAATGGACCGTTTGGAAAGTCACCTACCCTGGCTGCAGACAGCGCGCTCGAGGGTTCAAATTTCGATTGTCCTCTGAACTTGACTTGGGTCGAACATCCAGTGACACACCGATTTGTCAAGAACATAGACCCTCTTCCTGTCACTCAAATTCTGATGAACGTACGAAAGTCATCCCAGAAATCGCTGTCCATGACAACTCGGTCGTTGGTGGCAAGGGTGGCCATGGTGGTCATGGTGTGGGATTCCCCTCTGGGGTTTCAGACCACCCTGTCCCATCTGGGAAGCATGATCCTGCTCCAGGGACAACCCGACTGACCTCCCTCACCATCCCCTGGGCACCCCTTCCGACGTCCCAGACCATCCTAAACCCACTGGAAAGCATTCCCGTATTGCAGCGTCTCGTCGGGACAACCCAACCGATATTCCTCACCCTCCGGTTTCCCCTTCTGATATTCCAGACCATCCTAAACCTACGGGAAAACATTTACATTCTGCAGGGTCTAGGCGGGACCACCCAACCGACATCCCTCACCGTTCGGCTTCCCCTTCAGACCTTTCAGACCATCCTAAACCTACGGGAAAACATTTACGTCCTGCAGGGTCCAGGCGGGGCAACCCCTCAAACCATCCCAAGCCGACTGGGAAACATTATCGTCCTGCAGCCTCTCGCAGGGCCAACTCGGCTGACGTCGATTCACACACCCCGGCTCCTCACAGCACCAACTCGAGCGACCCTCATCCGCACCATCCCGTCTCTCCGAGCTCCCGAGATGGATATTATTCCCACTCTTCCGGTCCTCCCTTCCGATGGCTCTGATCACCCTAAACCTACTGGCAAGCCCTCCCGTCCTCCGGCCTCTCACAAGGCACGCACGCTCAACCCGACGGTCGTTCATTCGGACCATCCCATTTCGCGCAGGGCCAGCCCGACGGACGTTGATTCGCACCACCACCAGGGCTTCCCCTCTGACGGGCCTGACCACTCCAAGCCCACCGGTAACGCTGCTTAGAGGGTTTCAAGATTCGCACACGTGAGTGTTCTGTTGACACGTTTGACGCGTCGTCACTGATCTCTTTCTCCGTTGTAGCCAAATGTTTCACGGATCAGTCGTGGCGCGTTGGGACGTTCACGCTGGTGTTTATTGGACATTTTGCTTACACTAGAGATGGACTAGTATAGACAATCGGACTCGTTCCTTTCTCCTGAGGTAGTGGGAAAATGTGCTATTGTGTAATGTCTCTGTTATAGGGTAGCAAATCAAATACTATTCTCAGCCAATGTTTGGGACGCAACGCATGACTATCCTCTGTCGCACCTGCAGGCCTGAAGCATGAGTACTTGCTAGTAGTATACTTGAGTAGTTACATTTTCATTTTCACGATTCCTGAGATATGCATTCGTTTGAACGTTGACGGGCCATACTACGTCAGGGTATAACACCTCTTCTTGAAAGCGTCAAAGATAATGATATACGGATTCGGTTCAAGTTAGTCTCGTGACCAACTTGAAGCGATCGGTGGTGAAGCTTAGCTTCATCAGCGGTCAGAACAGAGTTGTTTCATCGGGGAACACCAATCCCTGTCTTGCCTCCCAGTCTTTCTGCCACTCATCCAACCTCTTCATCATATCCGCCCACTCTGCCTCCGTCTCCACCCCCCTCAACCACCGCGTTTGCCACCCCAGATCCTCCACTCTCTTCCACCCTCTCTTCAAACGATGGAAGCCTGGCACTTCCCGTCGCCATGCCTCAACAAAGTTCATGCCATCGTCCGGGATCGCACCTTGATCCTTGAGACTGTCGATGAGATGCTCTTGATAGTCGAAAGTGGATCCTTCGACCATAGTGTGGCCGATGTAATATGGGTCATATCCCCGTGATCGCAAGTCATCTTCGCTTGCGTCAAGCTCCTTCAACAGCTCCTCGCGTGAACTGAGTAAACTTCCGTTGGCAATGATCTTTGCCACATATATGCTCTGTGCGAGATCTGAGGGACAGTTCGCGACGAGGATGGGGAGCCCGATGAAAGCGAGTGCGTTGGTCGGGTAGGATGCGGATAGGGAGAAGATGTGTTGGTGGAGCGGGAAGAGGTAGCGGAGGTTCGAGGCCAGTCCACGATCGCGTTCGCTCGACTTTGGTTTCAGGGCGACCTCCCCGCTTGTCTCGAGGAAAGGGATGCGCAACTCATATCCCGTCCCCAGTATCACAGCGTCGACATCATGTGCATGCGAGCCGTCGGCGAAGACGATGGCGTCGGGTGTAAAGTACGCGATCTCCGACTTGATTTCCACCGGACCTGACGCTGGGTCCCGCAGACTGCGAACGGAATGATAGACCTAGGTATCGTTCAAAAAAAGAAAAGTCACGTGGAGTCGAAAATCTGACACGATGGCTACCTTTCGAGCATGCAGCACCACCTGCGAGGCGACGTCCAGCCCACTCGCCCCGGAGCCCACCACGACCACCGTCTGATTCGCGTATCGTTGCGGCTCGCGATAGAAGACCGAATGTAGGATCTCGCGTGATCTACCGCTCGCGCCGTTGTTGCGACGCAGCCATTCGTCCTGACCGGGGAAAGTGGGAATATGTGGATAATGATTGTGTCCGGAGGCGACGACCAAGTGGTCGAACGACCGCCGTGTTTCTTGACCGTCTTGATCCGCGACGAGGACATTCCAACATCCCTTCTCCGGCGTCCCGACCCACGATGCGGACAAGACGGTATGGTTGAGCACGATGTAAGGCACGAGGTTATATTGCAACGCAAAGTCTTGATGGTACTTTGCGACGTACTCGTGGCTCGAAAACAGAGGGGTCCCGGGCGGAAATGGGAAGCCAGGGAAGGTCATCGTGGGCACGGGCGTGTTGGTATGGAGGAGGGGGTACAACGGCGTCTCGGGCAGGATGGGCGGGTGGACGGGTTGTGGGTCTGGGAGCCTGTGTGATCGACGTTGAGAGGTAGCGGTACTACCAGGTGAGGAGAAGGAAAGGATCGCACCATATCCCACCGATGTCTCGGCGCTGCTCGTACAACACTATATCGAGATTACCGTGCAGCTCGTCCTGGAGGTCGACGAGGGCGCGCAGTATCGCAAGACCGGCACTGCCGCCTCCCACGACGGCCACAGACTTGTTCACATGCGCCACTTGTCGTCGGGGAACGCTGAAGTCTCCATGCTGGAGAACGAAACTTACCAGCGAGAGAAAGAACTGGCGAATGCCAAACATGGTCGAACGATTGCGCGTACACCGACGCTCTCACAGATGACATGTTTGTGGGATCTTTTGAGCTCAGCATTGATGTTGATTGCGACGTGTCTCCTAACGACTCACGGATATAAATTCTGTCCGAGGGTGAGACGGACATAAATATAGCAATCGGTTCGATCCATCATGTGGCGTGTCCCTAATCCGACTTTTCCGCCAGTCGGTCCAGTAGCGTCTTCAGCTCTTCCGCCTCCTCTATCAGTTTTCCTATCGTCGCCTCCCCTGCTTCTACCGGGTTCAGCTGCCGAGGCTCTGGTTTCTTCCAGCTCAACGTCTGCACCGCCTCATCGACCACCCCACTCCATGTCTTGCCTTCCGCCTTCAGTAGCGAAACTAGCTCGTCCTTGATACGCCGGCACGTACCCACGCCGTCATACCCGAAGCCGGTGTATACCTGTACCAATGACGCCCCCGCACGTGCATACTCGAGTGCGTCCGCACCAGAGGAGATACCACCACACCCGATGAGCGGAATAGCCGAAGGCAAGTGTGCACGGAGCGTTTTCAGTGCCTGCAGCGAATATGGCATCAAGGGTTTCCCCGAGAGGCCGCCTACCTCCGACTTGTTGGCTGCAGTTGACAAACGCGATCAATGACAGTACGAATGACAGATGAGATGTGCTCACGGTCAATCAAAGATGATGGTCGGGTGGTGGTGGTGTTGCTCACAATGACACCATCGATCGCGCTATTCCTAATGACTTCTGCCATTTCAATTATCTGACTTTCTTGAAGGTCTGGCGCAATCTTTAGTACCAAACGTGGCCGACGGGATGTCACTGGAGAGGGCTCGAGCTCATCACGAGCCTTTACTACATCCGCAAGTAAACTTTCTAACAGTTCCCGATTTTGAAGCCCCCTGTCATATTTTTTTCGACGTGAGTAAATTGAGGTAGAAATAGGAACTTCAGTGTACACACCGAAGCCCTGGTGTGTTAGGACTTGACACATTGACCACCAATACATCGGCGAAAGGGCCGAACGTCTTCACGCCCGTGACAAAGTCTTCCGA
>JBBPQU010000526.1:0-18987 GCA_038092655.1 Boletus sensibilis | reverse complement strand
TGACAAGCTACATCTCAAATGCAGTATGTTGTTTTGTTTCTCGTTAAATAAAAGCTCTCCTGAATTTCGAAAAATATGTTGTGTGTAGGCCAAATTATCGGGCGTCCTCAACCGCTGCCACCGACGACCTCAAGGTTGGTGGTCGTGAACTGCAAGTGCGGGGTTCCGTACGCCTTTCACAGTACATCAGCATCTACGTTCTGCAACCAAGACACACAATGAAAATGAAGAGAGAGCTACACACCTCGCTTAGGAAAAAGTGTGCAATACCGAGTTGCACAGGACCATTGTACCAAGATGGAACGGTCACCGTGAGGTTTTGAGACAGGTACGCCGCGCCGTTGGTCAACTGTGGTTTGAAAGGGCCGTTGTAGAGGATATTACCCAGGGACTGGGTGACGTCTGGACACCCATCCGTGCAGGGAAAGGTGCCAATCACGACGGCGACTTCCTCAGAACTGGTGGATGACACCTGTGTCAATGTCAGTGAGTCAGGACGACCTTCAGAATGGTGGTGGGGAAAGGGAATATGAACAGCTCCGAGGTGTGGCACTCACGGGTCTGTCAAGCTGGACGATGAGGCTAGTACCAGCATGTACGGTGGTTCGATTAGCAGGTTGGGCGATGATGATGTTTTGCGCAAGCACGGCGCTTGCGAGCGCTGCGGCACAAAGAAGCTTCCCGAAAGGATTGAACATGATACGCTGCTGAGTTCAAATAAAGGAGGAGTGGGGTGGGGTGGAAGGCGTAGTGTCGCCCATTTTATACGTCGATTGAACAGGCACCTCTGGCATGAATTACGCGGATGGGTCGCAACGCGAGAAAGCAGATCTGTCAATGAACGCGGGGTGATGTTCCGATGGTGTCATACTGGGTTGCAGGAGGCATTTGGATCACCAGGGGGGTGACAATGGAAACAGGGTAATCCTCGGAAAATCCTTCAGGGTGACGACACTGGTAGGACCATATCCGAATAATCCAAGATCTAGATGCTAACTTGACAACTCCTCGATGCACCTTCATCCATATGCTCATATCCAACGATAGATGTGGCACAATGCAGTTACCAGTATTTGAGACTGGTCTCAACGTTGGACAACACGGAATCTGGAGCACTCCAGAGCGCTCCAGGCCGCTCTACTGGATTCCGTGTTGTTCAACGTTTATAGTAAGCCAGTTTTCATTCTTGCTAACCGCGTTGTGTGAGTAAGAAATAAAGGCTTACCCATACATGATTCTTGGATCTATGTACCCGCTGACAGCGGCAATGTGTCATGACAGGTCATGAATGAGTGGTTTGACAGAAGAAGACAAGTTGGACAGTCCAGCTTAGAACACAGTACATTTTTAGCGTACCCGCGGCCGTTTCACGTGGGCGCAAATACCCACTGGTGCCTGGTATTAGTCTGGTGACCAGACCTATATGTATACGTGCCATCACCTGCCACCACCGATGCCCATACTCATCGCAACTATATAGACGTATCGAACCTGTCATACGAAGATAAAAGAAGGGCCCGACTCCAACAATCGAGGAATATCGCAAGGTGAAACCGTGAGTGTACTTGGTGGTCGTGCTCAAACGTGAGCCCATCCCTCAATTGCTGATACTTGAGTCTTTCCGATGAAAGGTTTACAAAACGCGTAGTAGGTAATATCATTATGGCTGTTCAGTGCATTGATCGCAAGCCTCGTGTTTGTAGAACTAGGAACTTGAACTCGTCAACCAGGTAGTGCGAGTGAGAGTCATAGGAGACACCCACCGAAGAGAACCGTGCGATAGCAGCGACAATGTCCCTGCTCTTGTCCATGACGAATACAGCACCCGTACCTAAACCCGACTGTGCACCTTTCAGCGACTCGGAGTCGTAGTCCATGAAAGCCTCGGAACACCTGTCGATGGGTAATACAGGGACAGAGCTTCCACCGGAGATCATCCCAAGTGGATGATCCGTCCAGCCACCTCTAATACTACCGCATGTCGCCCAATAAACTCCTTGAGCATGGGTGATTGACGTGGCACATATGGTTGTTGACATGGTCACTGATACAAAAAAAAAAGTATGCTGATTACACTCCCCACGGAAACCAGGCTGCACTACGTCGGCAAATGGTTGGTGCAAGAACGACGGTCTCAACGTTTACGACAGTTGTTGGGCAGCCAAAGAGACCGACGTCAGCAGGGAAAGGTGCTTTCAAACTACGATAGCCTGGTGACCAGACTACTTTCAAACAGGGTTTCCCCTGTTTCCCCTCGATGTACGCATCAGTTCCACGGTGAACTTACAGCACTTTTCATAAGTATGCAGAAACACCGCGAAGCAAAATGCTGGTCGGCATTGTCCGGCGTTCTGCTTTGCGGCGTTTCCGCATACTTATGAAAAGCGCTGTGAACGTCGAACGAGTAACCGGAACCACAGGCACTTTTACCAAGTAAGCCAGCGCGGTATGCCTCGATAATGGCTTGTTGGAGATGGTTAGCCTCTTGAATGAACTCTCCACGAATATAGATGTATGCTGCGTTCGCATTCATAGCGCGACCAGCGACAAGACAGCCCTCGACAAGCTTGTGAGGATCACCACGGAGGACCTCGCAATCTTTGCACGTTTACGGTTCACCCCGTCGGCATTGACTACAAGGTAGCGGTGCCTAGGACGAAGACGGGTAGAGAAAAAGACATACCGTTTGTCCTTCTCCCAGCTGGGCTTGTTCATAAACGATCACTTGAGTCCGCTAGGGAAACCGGCACCTCCGCGTCCTCTGAGTCCAGACTCCAGAGTCTTTGATTGTTTAGATGACCCAAGAGTCACCTTTTAGAAGGATGTGCTTTGTCCAGTGCAATCGCCGCAGGACTACAGGGATAGGTTTACTTTCAGCAGACAAAAGCGCGACGAAGTTGTTTTATTGACGTATCACACCCTACAAAGGCAAGACAAGTGAGTTCCACTGCACGAGGAGCTTATCCGCCGTTAGCTTCTACTTGGAGACGCAAACCCTCCAAGAACTCTTTGCCTATTGTTGGTGGGCAGTCTCGTTCTAGTTGTCGTCTGTTTCGAGCCTATATGAAAGTCGAAGCGCAGTTCAGGCCCCATAATATTCCATACACGCACATTAATTCAGTGAGTGCACTTCCTCAATCTTCCGCCATATCCTACATGCAATCATCCCTCTCCCGCCCTCTGCGTTCGGCCATTCGACATCCTTTCCGGTGCTCCGGCAGCCGAGGCAGCGATGCCCAACATCCATGTGATACCACACAATTGGTGGTCAGGCAAGAAGGTTCAATTCGTGACGTGTGTCAAGCTCAGATATATACAGTAACCCGTCGAGAACGGGCTGCAGCCGGACGGAGTAACAGTTATATCATTCGGCCGTCGAAGAGGATCGTCTATGATGTTACGGAAGAAGTCGTGTCATTCTTGTTGGAACAGGTCATGCGTGGACGAGTTCCTCGAGGAATGGGCGAGGGTGTCCGAGATGGTGGTGATTGCCCGAGAGGGTGAGGCGCTTGACCACATCTTAGAGAACAGTCCGTTTGCTCACGAGGATTGTTGATGCAGATGCCTAAATGGCGAAAGAAAAGAAATGGCGAGACGCCCGACTCCTTTCGTTCGATCTAGACACCGTTGAATTTGCCTACTCATTGGCGAGTCATCCTCGCCTCTTCTTTTTCTTCCACATACATCGAACTTCAAGCATCCGTTGGTCACGACTGAATGATCTTGCAACCATAAAATCGCTTACCACAAAGAAGAGGAATGTGACAGGTGTTACACGACATTTCTATGACCCCAATCGAGTGTCAGCTAATTTCGCAGGATGTGGTAGTGTCACATACCCAGACAAGCTCAACCTCCACGGGGGAATTTTAGTCCAACTCAAGGCCAGAAGATACAGCAAGCCGGACGAATCTCTTGTGAAAATGACACTTATTTGGTGTCATAAGAGCGTGAGTCTCCAATGCACACGCTAGCAAATTGACCTTGATTGTAGACGACCGCTGTGATGGATGCAACTTTGAAACGATATCAACGAATTGGATCACATCCGAAGGCGGGACACCCCGACATACAAGCTACTGCCACTTGATAACCGAACGGTGGAAGAAATCAGATGTAGATACCCCTGGTTGTGGTATGATGACAGCTCGAAGCCTTCCGACCTTGATGAGAAGTCTGCGTGGTGGGAATGGCACGGTTCACCACAGTGTTTCGATATGAATATCATCCTGTAGTGGGATTCAATTATTCGATTCACCAATATTGGCATACCAGAATCTGAGTCCTGCTATCAAAAAGGTCGATGTATTCAGGAAAACACGCAAAGGTCCGATGGATCCGATCTCCAAGCCTTCATGCATGGTCGTGGGAATATGGGTGATAATGACGCGTCAAGGCCACTCGCAGTACTACTGCTCAGCATACCACCATGTCGGACGAAGCGATCCTACCCATCCCTAATCTGAGTCTTCCTCAACATGTATTCATCTTACTTTCCCCCTCACTCAACCACCTCCACGACAACGCCCGAAACACGTTGCTGGATGGGATCAAAGCTGACAGTACGTCCATTCGTTCACTGACAAGAGTCTGTTCCGCTAGAACATCCGTTTGCGAGCAGAAATGACCCCATATTATCGACTCGTCACGTCCTCGGGTGCTCTCGTTGCCGACCCTGCACTTCTTGACGAGATGGAGAAAGCGAACGAGGAAGAGCTCAAAAAGTTGGATGAACGACTCGCCGAGGCTGAGAAGACGGAAGGAGAATCCGAAATCTCGGACGCGCTCAAGGCGCGCGCGAATCACCTGACGCGGATAGGTGACAGGGTATGCCAGTGACCCCTGCGCCAAGCAGCTCAGCTGACACTGTTAGCAGGAGCGCGCCGTCGCAGCCCAGAAGTTGGCACTGGAGAAAACACCTGGACTTGGTTCAAGGATAGATATATCCCTCACTCTCATCCGGATCGGGCTCTTTTTTGGGAATAACACTCTCATTACCGAAAACCTTGAAAAGGCGGAAAAGTTGGTCACGTCTCTGACGTATCACGTACCACGTACCACTTAATAACACCTTGCAGATTCATCGAAGAGGGCGGTGACTGGGACAGACGAAATCGCCTCAAGGTTTACCGTGGACTGCACGCTGTCTCTATTCGTCAATTCAAGACCGGTGGCGAGCTCTTGCTTGACGCACTGTCCACGTTTACAGCTACAGAATTAATCTCCTATACCGACTTTGTCGCTCTCACGATCATAGTCAATTCGTTGACCCTCAAGCGGCCAGATCTGAAGAAAAAGGTTGCTGTCTTCCATCATGTTTTACGTGCCATGACCTAGGAAGGCTGACTATCGTTCCAGCTTATCACCGCCCCAGATGTTATCTCCGTCTTGCCCGACCTTCCTGTCCTCGGTGACCTCGTAAATAATTTGTACGACTGCCATTACGCCAAGTTTTTTGTCGCACTAGGTACGCATTTTCTGCGCCCACCATAACTTGACTTGATGCAATTTGACTGATGGATCCACATTCACCTTAATGTTGTCCCCCACGCCATGACCATGCCCACAGCTACCCTCGAGCAGACTTACCTCCTGCCTTCGCGGTTATTATCTCCGCATACCCGTTATTACATCCGAGAGATGCGAATCCTCGCATACAGTCAGTTGTTGGAATCATACCGTAGCGTCACACTGGAGAGCCTCAGTGGGGCTTTTGGAGTCAGCGTTGATTTCATTGACAGGCAAGTCGAAGTTTGCTTCTGGTGAATACAACGACTCAACGAGGGGTTCAGCGAGCTGTCACGATTTATCGCTAATGGACGGTTGCACTGCACGATTGACAAGGTACATGGAATCGTGGAAACGACGCGACCGTCGCTCAAGAACGCTCAATACGAGAAAGTAGTGAAGCAGGGTGATATTCTCCTTAATTCCATACAACGATTGAGTAAAGTGTTGTATTAACGACTTACGTCGTTGTCTTGCCGTTTCCTGCATGATGAATGTTTGTGGTCGTCTACCTTATTACGCAGATGGGATTGACATCAAGTTAATGGGAGTGGGAATTCGATTTGTTGATGCTCTCGCTGACATGCATACTCCTACTGCCCATCGTCCATCAGCGCTTCAGCCTCCATTATTGATCGCTTGCCACGCTTATTCCTCAATCAGTCGTTGCTGTAGGGGTTAGCTGGAGGCTGTTATCCAGAAACTAGAGTCGGAGCATGGTGATCCAGGCAGATTCACAAGCCTATCGACATCCCATCTATTGGTTCGATGACGGTTCTGTGATCGTGAGGGCATTTAATAACCAGGTCGACGGCCAAGACAGCATCGTGCTGTTCAGGATCCACGAATGTCTGCTGCGCCGACATTCCAAGGTCGTTCTGGAGCGAGAGCCGGAGGACGGATGCGACGTTCCTACCATAACCATTCCGCTTGCACGCGGCGTGCAAGTCCAGGATTTCACGTCGCTGGTGGCGCATCTCTACCACGATACGTGAGCATCCATATCCGTGACAGACCAACCGTTGTTCTCATCCAGACACCTCATGCATCTAATATAGTCCACTGTCACTGGAAGCACCATTCCAACACGTTGCTGCCATCCTTCGCGTGTCTTCGCCAGAGCAGTTGGATCTCCCATCTGTGCATAACCTGGCGAGATCTTATCTCGTAGCCATGTTTCCCAGCGGACCGTCCCCTTTTGTCCATCCCAATCATCTGGAGGAGGCGTTGAGTCTCGCGTTGCGGTACAACATTGCCTCCGTGAGTCTTCCACCTACACTTTATCAAACAAGCGGACACCCTTTGCGCCGGTGGCTTTCCGGGAAACCGTTGTATGGCGTACTCACTCGACTCACAGATCCAGAAAGGCATTTATTACAGCCTTGTGACGATGACCGATTTTGAGCCTAACTCGGATGCCGTTGCCCAAGACAAAAATTCAGTACCCTCGAAAACGATAGCCCTGACGCCCACAGACATCGAGCGTTGCCGAGATCTCATGAATGGCATCGTGGAGCATTTTACCCCCGTCTTATTTGAACCGGTGTGTCCAATCTTCTCAATCGCATTTTTTTGATCTACGTTTGTCACCGCCTGGCTTCTTTGGTAGCGATGGAATCGGTGGCGTTTCTCTGCAGAATATGGGCGGCGTCCATGCTCGCCTTTCGGGGCTCATGTATTTTTTTTCTGTCTCCCTTTGCTATTTGCAATCCAGGTTCAGTTCCGTTGATCCGCTTATTTGTTTTTCTAGCCTGTGACACCACATATGGCGTGTACCAACCTATTGGCAGACAAATGGTTTCCTCTGGTCACACAATCTGCAATAGCAGGTGATAGCGTGTACAAACCCCTCGAGGCCCTCGAGCAACTCAAACAAATCGGCTGGGCGGCGGAGGGATTGTGTGCTGCTTGTGTCAGAGAAAAAAGAGAAGAATGGACAAATGAACAGAAGGACGTGTGGGAGAAGATGGATGCTTGGCTGAAGCTGGACATAGTATCGGAGTAAGTTTGGTGATAAGTTCGTCGGCAGCACCCACTACTACGAAACCTGCATGTCGATTGGTTTGCATTGTTCCCTACAAAGGTTTGTATGTCACTTGTAAGCGACAACATGTACATATTTCATACACAACAGCTCCCGAGTTCGGCTTCAAATCTTCACCCTTGTTGTCACAACGGTAAGTCCTGTAATTATGTAACCTTTATCCTCACAAATTGCCGACGCCGATTCAGACGTTCAACTGGCGCGATCAAGAACCGAGCAGTCTCCGAACACCTTCACGCCGCAGCTGACAGCATATGTGCCCATACACGAGCCCGTCAACCATTTCCGACAGTCCACTTTCCCGATTTCCAACCCCCGCAGGCGACGCTTCAGAATCTCATGGCACAGCTTCATTGTGGGCGCGACCCGCTGGCTGTGGGTGGTCCTCATATCGGTACGCCCCGAATTACATCTCATCCATTCATCACGCATCCATATACTACATGCGTCACTCATGTGCCAAGAGCGGAAATTTCCCCCTCCAAATATTCGATCGCCATCGAACTGTCGTTCCTTTGACTCTAGGTAGGCATAGGAGCCCCGTTGGCAATGCGAATAGTGATGTGTTGGCAAGATCGGATCGTCGCGTCCAGGACCCCTTTCGGAGTTTTCTGTCATCGCCAGGAGCGCAACCTGATACCTACATGTGTGGGCGTCACATTGGTTGTGTCGTCCACCAAACGATGGAACGTTGGTAACGCAAGACGCCGTTGTCTAATATACCGCAGATGGCCCTCCGAGTCTTTTCCGTTTCTCTGGTCACGTTGGTCTTGGGTTCATTACGGTGTCGATTATATCAGTGGGCGTCTTCTGAATTTCTATTAGGTGGTTTGACAGTTCATCCCGAGTAGACAAGATGGACGCCTACAGATCGTGACGATGGGTATGTCTCACATTTGTCCAAGGTGGCCCACTCTCCCCTCCTGTACATTACCCACAACCTCTGACAGCGGCGGTGGCAGAGCCAGATGCACTGGGGTGTCGCCGGGATATGGTATAAATATGCAGGCGATACATCTCAGTACAGACTCAATTCCGTGCTTTCTGATATTATACCCCACCATCGACCGTAATACGCACAAAGACCCCAAGATAAAGCGTTGCGCGCGGTAACATGAACGTACCACCGGGAAAGGCCTCGCGTGGTCGATTCCGGTATCGTCGGCATGGTGTATACGATTTGACGTACGAAGACGCTACTTTGCCTTCATTTACGTTGCGCATATACTCGCTGTTGGATGGGTTTCGAGCGATCTGCGAGAAAATACCCTACGTGAGGAGACACCTTGCCGATACGATCAAGCTCGCGCCGGCAGAATTCATTGCGTACATGGTGACCAGCATTTGGCAAGGCATTCGCTCGGCAATCAACCTTTACTGGCTGAATATCTTGTTCGATACGGTATGTCGTCCTCGTCATTCACAAAGTAGTGTTTCCCTCATTCCCAGCAGCTCGGGGATAGTTTCATAAATGGAGTGCTGTCCCCAGAGGTGTACCGGTCTCTCGCTACCTCCTGGGTTTCTTGCGCTATGATCAACGTCGCAGCTGAACACATACAGTGAGTGTTTCGGATGGAGTATATGCGTGGTCATTGAATCTACGCTCAGTGCTCGGTCGTTGGAAGTTTTGACCAAGCGGTTTAGAGCACACTTTATACCTCAGCTCATACGCGGTAGAGCAATTTATTCTTATCGTACATACCTCTCTAATGAGCCTCTCGCTTCTAGCAAGTCTGAGGGTCGATCTACTCTCCATACAGGGTATGCCTTATGCTCGCAGAATTCCGGAAAACTAACGCTTGCCTAGACTTGTACTCCATCTTTCCTGTCGAAAGACGGTTCGGGTCCGAGTTTCCGGGCGGCCCTTTCCTGATGCGACTGAGCCAGCTCGTGAGATGCACTTTTTGTTTGACTTCTCAGGTATTCGTATTGCTACATGCCATCTCTTGTAAACGGAGTCCGGAACGGGAAGTGTTGTTGTGTTTCTGTGCCGCGCGTGGACTCGTTTGGTGGCTGGCTCCGTCAAATGATATTGGCTGCTCAGGTTTGTCTAATTGTGATTCTATTTCGCTATTCATTCACAGTTTCGAAACAGCTTTCATCTATTGGTCCAACAATTGGCATTTCCAGAGAATGAAAGCCCTTTTTGGCCTAGCTTTTTCGACTCAGTACAGAGCCGACCTTATGGTAGATGGGATAGCGAGCTCTATCGAAACCGGTACATGCGACTCCTCTCTGGTTTTCGTAGTTTCTCAATTTCGCCCCACAGAATACAAGAAATCTGCGGAGCGACTGGGGGATGTCGAGGTCTTGGATCCTACTCCCTGGTGTACTGAACTCTCGCGAAGTTGGTACTGGGATTTTCTGATGGAAATTACCTTGGATCTCCCAATGGTAAGGCACATTTTGTTCTTTCTCCTTGGTTTCTTAGCGGACTTTTTCAGGCCATCTATGCGTTGATACCCCCGACCTATCTATCTCCATTGTCCATCGCTTCGATGGCGCTTCTGCAGCAAGCCACCAAATCTATTTCGTTGAGCATAGGCCAGTATACTGAAGATACGCCTTCCTTGCTGAACGTCTGCTGGCACGCCAAGCGGCTGTATGATGCTATCGACTACCAGAGCACGATGCTACAGGGTACAGAACCCTTTCCTCGCCCAACCGACTGGTCCCATGACGCAGGCATGAAGATCTCATTTAGGTAACGTCATCTTCTCTGTGGGCGTCGTATATGTAACGCTCACGTACGCATGTCGACATGTCAAGACACGTTTCGTTACGATATCCAGGAAGCGATCACGACGCGCTCTGCAATGTTTCCTTTGATATCCTGCCCGGCGAGCTGGTCCTCGTGGTGGGCACCAACGGAAGCGGAAAATCGTCCATGCTTAAATTGTTGGCACGACTATTCGATCCGACCGCGGGCGACATCCTCATCGACGACTTGCCTCTCGTCCGTTATGACATGGACCAGCTCCGCGCTGCCATAGCGTGCCAGTCACAGTCTCCGGTCGTCTACCCTGTCACCATGAGGGAAAACATCGCGTTTGGCCTCCCGCCTACATTTAACATCGAGCAGGAGCACATCGAGGAGGCGACACGGATGGGTGGTTGTTCTGAGTGGATATCGAGGCTCAGCAATGGATATGACACGCAGCTTCAGCCCTCGTTCGATATTAATCATGGATGGATGGACGGCGTGTATGGATACCCGTCCGAAGCACTGAAAGAAGAGCTAGCTCGACACGATGGTCATCTGGTGTCGATATCAGGTACGTGAACGGAACTCATCCGGTTGAAAAAAAAGAATCTGTGTTGAAGCCATGCCCATAGACGGTGAGAAGCAGCGCCTCGCCACGTAAGTCCAGTTCCGCTCATCTAGCGCATACACACACCCCGTTGACCTGCAATGTGACACACAGCGCACGCACGTTCATGCGCATAAACAACCGCACAACACGACTAGTCGTCGTCGACGAAGCGACGTCTTCGTTGGATCCCGTCGCCGAGCGCGATATCCTGACCGAGTTCCGCAAAGCGCGCGCAGGCAAGACGATCGTCTGTGTCACGCATCGGTTCTACCACTTCGCCCATGAAGCCGACCGTATCCTGTACGTTTTCTCATTTCCCAACCCCCCTCCTTACCCACCCCTACGTTTTTCTGGACGCTCGATTTGGAAACGTCTTTGCTGACCCCCCGCGACGTTGTCCCTGATCCCCTCACTCTCGATAGATGCATGAAAGACGGATGCGTCGTAGAAAGCGGCACCCATGCCGAACTCCTCCGTGTCAATAGGAACTATGCTGCCTTGTACCACGCCCAGGTCGAGTGGACCGCTTAACCCCGTCCGCCCGCTCGTTCTCTCCTCTGACCCTATGAGCTTGACCGTGACCATGGACTCTCGCCTCTGTGCTATGCTGCTTTCTTTTCTTTTCTTCTTCTTTTCTTATCTTTTTTTCCCACAACCCCTCCCTTTGTTGTCCTCCGCGTACGTGACCATACGAATCACGTTGATCACCATTCCACACACACTCGTCGATCTGTACGTATTTTAACGTTCGACGTATATTGTCCCCACTGGGCCGCCCATCACCCGCACGGTCCACTGTGCAGGTATTGAAATGAATGGGCAGGTTGCGCCACGAGAGTGACGTTTGCCGGGCTGCGCTCGACCCCTTATCACCATACTACGTTCCCATTACATGTGCATGGGCAATCTTCCTGATTTCATACGTGACATACATGAAACTTAGGTCTCTGCCGACGTCCGCCGTAGGCAACGTTGGAGTATCGTCGAACGTGCGTATGAGACGGAAGAAATAAAATGCCTCACCGAAAAGAAAGCGAAAATTAGAAAAAAATCGATATCATATTCATTGCATCGTTTTTCGGCAGCGACCTAAATTCGTATACGGTAATGACCTACAACAACGATGAAGAGAGAGAGAGAGAAGAGAACGAAAACTTTCAAGTAAAGCATGTTGGGCATGAGGGAGGCGTGATATATGTCCGTCCACAACGATGTATTAAAAACAAAGCGCGCAAAAAATGAGAAAAAAAGATCACTTGCAAACGTCGGGGCACGGCGTCGACACTGGGTATACCGTACCGCACGCGCAAGATAGCGTCATGTCGTGATAGATCCGCGATCCGTAGATGATTGAATCAGTCGACTCCCCCCCTCCCCCCTCCCAAAACTGAGAAAGAAAGAAAAAAAATAACCGACGACGCACGGTTCAATCCAAGAGCTCGAACCGCCCTCGTTTTCCTCCCCGTATCTCCCCTGCATCCTCGTCCAATCCCCGCTTCTCACCCACGCCCACATCGACGCCGACACCGACATCTAGACCCACCTCCATACCCTCGAATGCGGCAAATTCTTCGGGCACACCGACCCCCATCAGATTCTCGCTGCTCACGAGATCCTTGAGAATCGCTTGATACCGCTCGTCCGAGAGGCCCATGCCCGCCAACGGATTGATCCGTCCATCGTCGTCATAACTCGGCATCGTCGACGAGGATGAAGCCGCAGCACCTACCGCGAGCGCTTCGTTGAACGGCCCGTCCGACAAGGGCGGTACGCCCACCGGCGGTCTCGGTAACTTGGACATTTGTTGAATCACTTTGAGATGCATCAGGTGTTTCTGATCGTCAAATCCAAGCGTCAGACATCGATCCACTCGGGACCGAGTGACAAAAACGCACCTCGAGCATGTCCAGCAAGCCCTCCTTTGTAAACGGTTTCGGAAGGATATCGTTCATCCCAGACGAATAATACGCCATGATCTCGCTCGGTTTCGAGTTGCTCGTCATCGAGATGATGGGCGTCATATGATCAAACTGCCTTATCAATGACGTGGCGGATATCCCATCCATCTTTGGCATCACAATGTCCTATAGGCGCAAAGCCCGACGCGTCAGTATCGACGACAGACGAGAGAGCGCGCGTATAAGGACGTACCATCAACACCAAGTCATACTTTTCCAAATTCATCTTAGTCACCGCACCGACCCCATCCACGGCCACATCGATCGCACACCCAAACACCTGCAAAAACTTGCTGCTCAATCGTCGACTCACCGCGTCGTCGTCCACGAGCAACACACGCGGCGGTACAGCCCACCCAGGGACAAACGTCGACCGACGCACGCGTAGCTTCTTATGGGTCCCCATACCCGGCGACGGTGTCGTCGTCGTCGTCGAAGAGGAAGGTGGCGAGGACGATCCGCTCGATGGGTTCGTAGGCGTTGGCTGCACGACTTCCTCTGGCCCCTGACTCTCCTCTTTCTCGTACCCCTCGTCCTCTCCGCCAACGCCACCACCTACAGCATCTCCCCCGTCCGCCGTCGACCCAGAACTGGATCCAGCCGCAGCCTCCTCCCCCGGAAACGTCCAATTCCCATTCCTATCCTCGACGTTACTCCGGGGCAACAGATGCCCAAGCGTAAACACCTGCAGTCCCTCATGCGCATTCTGCGCAGGGGGTTCCCACAGATCCGATGGGAGTATAAACGGTTCGTCCCCCGCTGACGTCCCAGGATCGTGCATCTGCAGATGCATCTGGGATATCCGCGACAAGGTATCCCGGCCCAAGTTGGCAGTCACGTCTGTCCCGTTCGACGACGGCGACCTCGTAGTCGTGCTCGAACGAAAGGACATCTCGTTCATCTGCACGAGACTTGCACGCGCGATCGCACTCGGATCAGGGTGCTCGCCGAGCCCCAGGACTCGCTGTGCTTCTTGCGCAGCTAAGAATTGTATTTGTGGATTCAAACTTTGTGAAGCCTGACTGGCGCCTTGGCTCGCTTGACTCTGGCTCTGGGTGTGCCCTAGTGCTTGCAATAACGATGACGATGACGATGATGGGGGTGGTGGGGCTGGTGAAGTTACTGACAAGGGTTGCAGAAACGGACTCGGTTGAGGGTGCGAATTAGCAAAGAGCGATGCTACTGCGGACGCCGCATTTCCTGTGCCTGTTGCAAATAGGGACTGGGGAGGATGAGTGCTAGGGGTCATGCTGTGGGTAATGTTCGGGGGTACAGGGGGCACAACGGGTGTTTTTGGTTGGGGCACCGACGAAGGGCCAGCAAGCGTGGATGGTCCAGCAGACGGTGCTGACATACTATCCTTGTGTTTCACTGATACAATGAGACAAAGTTTAGCATACGCGAACGGAGGGGGAGATAGACCGCAAATAGAAATTCAAACCGAGAAGGGCGCAAGACCATGCATCGACGAAGCTCAGTGTGGGATTCCACGACCGAAGGCTACACTTCATCGTGTGCACGCTCCCATGGGAGCTAGTGTAACCCAATGGGACACCCACAACCGTGCAACAATACTGCACGAACCAAAGGACCAAGACCATACGACTATGAATGTCGCGTACACCCGGACCGACACCATTTGCGCCCCGACCTCACCCGATAACTTGTCTCACCCACAGGCCACCAGGCACAAGGCTAGTGCTAGCGGCGTCCGTCCGTCTGCCAGTACAAGGCAGGCCAACGCAGGTGTGATGTAGGAAGAGAACGAAATGACCGTGAAAAAAAAGGGGGAAAAGAAAACGAAACCCAATGGGCGACCGACTCACCTCCCTCCATCCCTAAAAAATACTGAATCAAACCCTGCATCAACCCATCTTGCTGTGCCATGTTCCTTTGAAAATTGACCATCTCGCCGAGGACATCCCGATAATTTCGCTCAAGGCCGCGCATCCGCTCTTCTGATCTCCCCGCTTGCACTCGGAGCGCGTCGTTCTGCGCCTGCAATGACGCGATCTGCTGCTGTAACGCCGAGACGGTGTTTTGGATACCAGTCGACATTGTCTGGAGCGCGGCCGACTGTGCGTGAAGGGAAGCGGTCTGGGACTGAAGGGTATTCGTTTGGGATTGGAGCGCAGTCGTCTGGTTCTGGAGGGCGTTCGTATGCGAAGCCAGGGTGGTCGTCTGAGCGTGCAACGACTCCACTTCGCCAACGGTTGTTGGACCTGGGGAGCCTGCAGAAATGGAGCGGAGAGACGACGAAGGGACATTGTTTGGGAGAGATTTTCGAGCTGCGGGGACTTTGCGCTTGATGTTTTCGAGCGCGTCGCGTCTGTCGATGTGGAAATCGGGATGGCGAAATGTCCACGAGTGTTCACCGAACTGGACGTCGTCTGTGTTTTTGACCTAGACATGACGCTGTTAGCTCCCCATGATGAACGGGATATCCGGGCCGCCCGGGAGAAGTATTCCCATGAGGAATGAGTGCGAGGACCCCCTTGAGGCCACGGCCAAAAGAAGGGGGGGGGATCGCAAAGAACACGTCACCCCACCGCAAAAAAGAAGCGGGCGCACGCTCGATTCCGCGCCGTTTTGCATGCGATCATTATCGAAGCAAACGAAAAAAGCAAGTGCGATTCCCCGGGGGTGGGGGTGATCACATATATGATCGGCTCACCTTGTGAAAGTCATATTTGTTCAGTTGGCGCACGAAGGAAGCAAAATTCGAATGCTTGAACAGGCGAGGGAGGATCGATTTTGTAAACTCGTTCATGTCCTGTGAAACGAGGTCAGGAATCAGGCGTAGATCGTGTCACCGTGCTTCCAACCGCGCGATGGAGAGAATAACGAGTCAAGGGTGCATACCTTGACGACAAAGCAATCGCCGTTAGGGCCCCATGAGACGACATGGGCAAAGGACTGATCCTCGAGCATCCTAGACGAGCGATCATGGTGAGATGGGGCGGTGCATCGGAGAGAGGACACGTACTTGTAGAGTTTCTTGACAAAGTCGCAGGTGGCGGGCATGTTATCATCCACATCCTTTGACGGTGCGTGTGGGGGAGGCTGTGTTGGGGGAAGCTGTTCGCGCTTCACCTGTCTCGACTCTGCGGGTCTCGGTGTGGGCTGGGTATAGGGATGGATGTTTTGGGAGTGATGGAGGGAACTGGGGGTGGGGAGAGCGTCATCGCGTGAATTGGATGTGCGGTGCATCGTAGCGGGCCACGGGAGAGAGGAGGGTGGTGGGGAAGCGTGGCGGTGGCCATATGGGGAGACCCGGGCGGAGGGCGAGTTGAGTGGTGGTAGGGTATTAACGTTTGAGCGGGAAGCATTGACGGGTGGTAGATGGAGCTGTGAAGGGGGGGGAAGATGGGAGGAATGGAATAACTGTTGGCGTACGGAGTAGGGCGGGCCCTGTGATGGGGGATCCATGGTCGACAATCTGTCGGAGGGGGCTGGACGGGGCTGGAACAGGATAAGAGAGAGGAGAGACTCCGTCGTATGCTGGCTGGCGCTGACTGGGTCGACTTGCACCCGAGCACGAGTCCCAAGACAATTTATTAACCATGTCGCCCAAACCCAGCTCACCCAAACAGCCGTAAACTGTCCGTATCTGTATCGCACTTGCAACGTTACCCACTCAGCCGTCTCCATGCCGAGCACGGCTTGCATCCGGCCGTTGAGCTGCGGTGTGAAGTCTACTGCGAGAAGTTATTCCAACGAGCACAGCGCACACCGATCGACGGACGAGTCTGCTGCCCATGATCGACGTTACTATCGAGCGGAACTATTTCACCGACGGTCTGGAATCTCCCCTCAACGTTAACTGCCTTTTTTTTCCCTCAGCCGAACGACAAGACGGCGCCAGGAGAAATACACGTTATCCCGCTCCAGGCCATCTTGTCTCCGCCGCCCGGTCTAGATGCTATTACTTCCGTTCATTATCCTCGTCTACTTCGTATCGGGCCCGCTTCTCTTATCAACTGACAAATGCTTTTGGCACGGCCACGTCCAGTAGCATCACAATTAACATTGTTTACAACCAGCATTGTCCTTGGAGACATTTCCGACCCTATAGAAACGAGGGTTGACAGCGCACTTCGGGACATCTTGCAGGAAAGTGTACAGGATCAGACGGCGTTCTTTGAGTGGGCCTGACAGGTATTATTTAAATACATGACACGTTACCTGAGCTTGATACCCAATGAATACCATGCAAGCTGGTCTGCAATTGGAGGACATACAGGTCAAGGCGGCCGTAATGAGTGGCTGTGTAGCACAGGACCTTGGCGAGGCAGTCGTTCCGCGGGTACCCGAAGTGGGGCGGGTAAATTTCGTGTTGCACTCGTCTGTCTGGTCACGCTCCTTCTCTTTCTCTCTCCTGCAGCCATGGCCTCCCTCGCTCGGATACGTCCCTCCATCGCACGTCGCATCGTCCGTCTTCTTCTCTCTTTTTCGTTCCCGTAACAACACTCATCCTTTTTCTTCCGTATTTTTTTTAGCCTACGTTAGCGCGGACAATTACCACGTCGGCGGACACCACGCAACTCCAGGACGCCATCACCGACCACTCCCAACCGTTCACAGTGAAACTCCACCCAGATTCTTTCCGTACCTACAAATGCGACCCACCTTCTCTCCAAGTCCAAGTACAAAAAGTCGAATTACTGAAAATGTACAAAGACATGCAGACCATGCGTCGCATGGAGATGGCCGCCGACACACTTTATAAAGCTAAACTTATCCGTGGCTTCTGCCATCTCGCCATCGGACAGGTAAGGGCTCGTCGTCGTCTTGGCGGTTTACTCAGCGTGTTCTAGGAAGCAGTCTCCGTTGGTCTCGAATACGGCATCACCCCCGAAGACCGTGTCATCACCGCCTATCGGTGTCACCCCTTTGCAGTCATGCGTGGCGGCACCATCAAAGGTGTCCTCGCCGAGCTCCTCGGTCGTCAAGCCGGCATGTCCCACGGAAAGGGTGGTTCCATGCACATCTTCACCCCCTCCTTCTTTGGTGGTAACGGTATCGTCGGTGCCCAAGTTCCCATCGGCGCTGGCCTCGCCTTTGCACAAAAGTACCTCGGCAACAAGACAGCCACTTTTGCCCTCTACGGTGATGGTGCGAGTAACCAAGGTCAAGTCTTTGAGGCATTCAACATGGTGTGTAAACTAGCTCGTAAGAAGTGACAGACTGAGCATATATGCACCAATAGGCAAAACTCTGGGACCTCCCTTGCGTCTTTGTTTGCGAGAACAACAAGTACGGTATGGGTACATCAGCCGAGCGCAGTTCCTCCAACACCGAGTACTTTACCCGTGGTGACAAGATCCCTGGTCTCCAGGTCCGTCCCCCTCATTCACCCACTGTACCACATCATTGACGCAGTGCCGCATACATAGGTCAACGGTATGGACATCATCGCATCCAAGCATGCCGTCGAGTTCGCTCGCAACTGGGTCGTCGAAGGTAACGGCCCACTCCTGATGGAGTTCGTCACCTATCGCTACGGTGGTCACTCGTACGCATTCCTCTATTCCTTGTACTTTTACACGACGCTGATTGCGTGACTTCGTCGATAGGATGTCCGACCCCGGTACTACCTACCGCACGCGTGAGGAAGTTCAGCGGATGCGGAGCACTCAGGATCCCATCCGTGGATTGCAACGGTACATCGAGGAATGGGGTCTCGCTACCGAGCAAGAGCTCAAGGTGCGTTTTTCACCTATCTCACTCATTCAACCAGCGCTGAGGTCTCCCCTTCTTTGTTATTATTTTTGTTGTCATGATCATCTTGAAACTGGCAGCAACTCGACAAGGAGGCCAAGGCAGAGGTCGACCAGGCCGTCGAAGAGGCTAAACAATCGCCCGAGCCTCTCGCCAAGGATCTCTGGACAGACATTTACTACAAGAACACAGAGCCGCCATCCATGCGTGGTCGGGAGCGGGAGGAGGTGCGTGTGGCTTCTTTTCGGGGGGATCTGCTCAGACCATAACGCTATTTATGGCAGATTCACCATTATTGAGCATGATTCGGGGTGGCCGATGTGTGTGCGTGGAGCGAGTGGGGAGAGTCATAGAGTGAGGGTGATGCATGTATGGCATATGCATACGGACCTACGTTAGATACAGGCGCTTTCGTTTCGGTGGTTATGGTTCTACGATAAAT
>JBBPQU010000525.1:0-18989 GCA_038092655.1 Boletus sensibilis | reverse complement strand
GCAGCCGTTGGTTCTGTGGACGAAGATATCATTCAACCATGGCGAGATATCGTCACGGGAAAACGATACCAGGTTTCTTACGAGAACGAACAATCCTGGAGGAAGACGGTTGTGCTTCTGTGCGATCTGCTCATCAAGAGAGCCGAGAAATCCATCGCGTTGGATTCTGCGCAAAATAAGAACGGAGAGGCCACTTGGGTTCGATGGATGTCGGAAAACATCCAGACATTGTGGAAAGAGGAGTTGTTCGTCGCAAGAGCCGTGAAGGAGAGTATTTTGAGAGGGGATGAATTTTGAGACTCGCGTCTGCATTGTATAGCCAGATAGACTTAATCTGCAACAGCCCACCAAAGGAACATTGCATATGCATAGAAAACAAACAGGGGTACGCCGCAGACGATTCGAACAATGAGGTACTGAGACTTGGCAAGTGACATCAAGCACATCATGTCAGAAAGCGATACAATTGAGTTCATTGAAAGTCTGTCAAGTAAAAAGAGAGAAACTCGACCCTCCACGTAGATGTGTCCCACAGCTATTCCTACAAGAACCTTCTTGAAATAGCCGCGCTTTCAACTACGCGCCGGGCAAGAATTTTTGGAAGCACGACGGCTTCCTCCCTGTGGATTTCTTTACCTTTGGCGGGTATGGTTGAACTTGAACCTAACTTGAGCTCGAGTAATCCACTCCGATCCCTTGCGATAACCAAACAATATCATGAAGGATCAGTGCGATATTTCGTAATCTCGGTTTGATTAGATCCACTTTGCATCTTTCCCCTAAGCAAGTACAGCAAGATATGCGGACGCGAACCATGCTACACAATCAGGCGCTACGGATGAAAATCTTGTGAACATGCGCCATGAGATCAGGCCACGACTCCTGGGATATCAACACCGGCGTTGTCTGCACAGTCCCATCTTCGTTGTAAAAGAGCGCCCCGGTGATTGTGATGTTCACCTGCGAGCTGTAATACCCTCTTTGCACGATCCCCAGGTCGCATTTGATAGTATCCACAGCACTCTGCTCGGAGGGCTAACACATCAGCGATCGCACTAAACCTGTAACGACAAAATTGCTCCAACTAACATTAAAAGTCGTGGACAGCTTTTGTCTGCTGAACATCATCTCCCGAGTGGTACCCTCTTTGTTCATGTGTTCGACGATGATTGGCATCTTCCCCCCGGGCTTTGCAAAGTTTAACAGCGCTTGCAAGAAATGGCCAATCCCGACAGCCGTCTGTTGTCGGGTATCGAACAGCTGCTGGACGATGGTGTATGCACCGCTCATTGAGCTACGACAAAAATCAGATCAAACATCTTCACAAGAATTGGTGCAGTCACCGCACTTTCTGATAGAGAGATGGTGGGAGGACGAGGACGAGGTAAGATTGCAAAACACAAGCAATTCATATACTCCTCGCATTATCAAGATTGATAGGAACGCACCCTCTTTGCGGCCTATCGATGGAAACGTGGATGATCGTCGCAACGTCGATTTAGCAGAACCGACCAAATAACGAACCAGCACCCCTCTACGAGCGCAAGGATGCACACGAGTCACATCTGGGATCTATTCATCCCAAACTTGAAAGCGCAGCTCAGGGGGCCACCGGGGGGTTGACGCAGGTTGACTCAGATGAAGGAACAAATGCCACATACGAGTATGTACACCATTAAAATGGAACGAGTTGTCCCCTCGCAGGTGCACACATCACACCGTGTCTTGAGGGTGAAAGGCAATGGATCCCGGATCGCATCCGTCCTTCTCTTGACTAGTCGGTAATGACTGGGTTGAGGCGGTGATTACATTGAGTCTGGTCCCCACAATATACTTTCTTGGAAAAACATAACAGTGTTATGTAACACCGCATGCTACCGCCTGATCACGTTGGGCACAGCCACCACAGTCCCACAGCTAGCGCAAGTTGGACCTGGAGTCGTTGGAACCAGACCTTCAAGCTCCCGTCATCACAGTCAAGCCTCGAGCCCTCAGGCTTGCTTCCTCCGTCCAGGATGGCGGTGGAACCTTTATTAGGTACCAGAGCACAACGCGCTTTCATCATCACAAGTATGTCCAGGACTCGCACCACTTTTCAGCTGTCTCACGAATCACGATCATGTATTACAGTCGCAGCTCGTGAGTAGAAGTGTCATATAATTTGGTGGCCTGAACAGCGCTAATTCGTCTTTCAGAGGCCCTAGTCGTTATCGCAATGGTTGCATCCACCTTTGGAATCGTGAGTAACACTTCTTGGCGGGGTGTCGGATGATAGAAGAGGTCTTCGATAGGTACATGCATACGTCGGCGATACTTTTGATTCCGGCCCTTACAAGGTACTGTGGTCTGAGATACTATGCTGTCAATGCTGATTGTCTACTAGACCTTGTCCTGCTATCTCGCTCTCTTCATTCTGGCCGAGTAGTCCATGTTCCAATTCCACTCGGGCACTTGTTTACATGCGTTTTCCAGGATGTTCGAGCTTTTCATGGCTTATGATGCCTTGCGGATGAGAAATATCATTCAACTACTAGGCATTATATGTACAGCATTACTCTTGTTGAAGTCTTAGGTCTCATTAGCTGACGACATTTTCTAGTGTTCCACGGCGCTCTCATCGTCTTTTCTGCTCTTCAAGTTCACGAAACGATGGTGGCACTTGTGCCCTGCACCTTGTCGCAATGTTCCGATGACACCGGATGGCTATGGCATAAAGTAGAACCTTTCCTCGTAGTCGTGCCGTGCGTCATGGCTGCGTCGTGGCTTTTCCTGATCTTCTGGATCAAACAACTTTTTGGAGAATTTGGGTGAGATTGTTGTTCATACTGGTTTCTCGAGACTTCATTGCAATTAGATGGGTCATATTTCACGTTGTTGGGGCAAGCCCTAAGTTGAAGTGTTGGTGATCTTCATATCGCCAATCTATGCCGTTGACTCACCATACGCCCAATAGCCATGTACCAATTCTATCAAATCTTCATCTGTCTCCTCAAATTCGACTTCTTCTGCTTCGTTGGTGTCACCATGCAGGTATGTACCTCCTTCCTTTTTATTCTAATATCAACAGCACTCTGATGATATGTTAATAGCTCCTTATCGTCGTCCTTGCTGCTGATTCTACCGAGTTTGGGCTCACCATTACTGCTATCCCTGTGGTCCTTATCTTGATAGCCGGATGTGCTTATGCTGTTCAGCGTGAAATTAAATGGTGCGACCTCTACACTTTACCATCTGTTTACCCAGCCAACTTGTCTCCAGGATGATGTCAATAGCACTCGCATTGATGATACCATGCATGAGTTACTGTAGGGTCGTCTCCTACACCCTCAACTGGATGACTAATTCGAGGTACTTTCCCCCCCCCTGCAGTTGGTAAGTACAAATCTCGGTTATACTTCTGTTCGCTGAACTCGCTTCGATTGTAGTCTACAAGCTAGTCCGCTTTTATCTACCATCCTCCCAAAGCGAATACATTACCACCCGTGCAACCCTAACCGTTTTCAGTAAGTAGACTCATTATCCCGGACCACCTTTTACTTAATTATGTACCTGCAGCGGTTGTCGCGTTCTTGCTTTTGTTGACCACCTTTTTGGTCGGTCTCAAGTGCTTCCATGACTTCGACAAGGGTTTACAAGACTCCAAGACTCATGGTCAGTTCTATAAACCTGTCCGGCAGCAAATTTCAGACACATTTAAAATTGGTGATTAACTTTTCTTTCTACCCCTTTCTCAGATATAAATGCGGACCCACAATACTCATCTTCGCCAAAAACACCAGGGGGCATGGCTGAGCGGCAATCAGCATACTTAGCTGGCACTCCGCTTCAGCCTCAAATATCGATCGAATGATTTTTCTTGAAGGTTGGGTATAGAATCATGAGCTACACATCACGACCTTTTTTGGATATAGTTCACGAGTCCGACAGTTGGCATTGTCCCCCGCTATCTTTGCGGATTTCCATGTTTACCCATTTCTATCTAATGTACAGACATCGAAGCTCTCCTAATTCTTGTTCCATACTTTGAATCAATACCCCCTTTGAATTCTTATGAGGTTGACAAACATCAACGACGATCGTCCATATGGATTAGAATTGTAAAATCCTGGGTATATTAATAACATTGGGCGACGAATCGATGAGCTACAGGTACAAGGTCATAGGAAAGAGTATTAACGGAGGAGGGAAACGAGGTGCTCCGCGGGGGGTCGATCCCTGGGATGACCCTCCCAACATGACTTGGTCATCTTCCAGAGTGGATTACTACTACTGATTGATTCCGGTCTACTCGGGCGTTCGCCGTTCTGGACATACTTTACCACATGTCCTGGTGAGAGACCTTCAAACGGGATCTTGCCAGACATCATCTTATCGCAACGAGAAGATGAACATCAGCGTAACTTTTGAGTAATCAGAGCTCACCTCGTATAAGACACAGCCGAAAGAGTATATATCGGACTTGTCCGAGGCTTTGACACGATCGCCCCCTTGCATAAGTTCTGGTGCCATCCAATGCATCGGGCTATATGTTGCAAGACCGACACGTGTCGAATCAAGGTATTTGCCTGAATCTGAGGCATAGGATTGACCAAAGTCACCAAGGAGTGCGTGGCCGTCATCATCAACCAACACATTGTCCTAATGGATCTCAGAAATAATGAAGTGGATGCACTCGGATATTTCTTACCCCCTTGAGATCCCCATGAATGATGGGCGGCTCATGACAGTGGATATATTTTAAACCTTCTGCGAGATCTCTGCCCCATCTCCTCGCCAAGGCAGGCCAATCTTTAGAATTGTATTTCTTCATGTGATTTCTGATGTTACCGTTTTGGAAGAACGGCGAGACCAGACCCATGTTGAGAGTGCCTTCCGCGACGACGCCCAGGAATTGAACAATATTCTTGTGTCGTAAGGTTGTCCACAGGATGGCCTCGCTGGCGAACATCTAGTAGTCCGAATCTTAGTCTGCAATGAAAGGAATCCATTCAAAAAATTCCAGACCTCGAGGCACTTCCTCTGGGTGGCATGGTCACCACACAAAATCTCTTTGATAACGACATCGCGGCCATCCATTGTTGCCCTCGTTACCATTCCGTTCGCGCCGGCACCAAGATTCCGTTTGTTAGAGATAGACGAGTGTCCAATCTTCAGGGCACGCGGGAGATATGCGGACTTCCTTGCCATGCGGTAGATGTGGGCACGTAGGCGACGCACGACATCACTCTCCTGGGACTTCATGAGGAACTGCAAACTGGTTAACCGCCAATGTGACACTTCCAGAGAAGCGAGATTGCACACCTGCCAAAGCAACTCTATGACTTGCTCGGATTCTTTTAAATAATAGCCATGTCCATGGATGGCAGGTTTGTTGGGCAGTTCATACAGCTCCGGCTTTGCGCCACAGTATAGAACGTGACACAGAAGATCACTGTCATCATCACTTATTAAAAAATGTTGAGCACGCAGGGATTCATGCTGATGGCATGGGTGCTAATGAGGATGTAAGTGGGACACCCGGGTGAATGAGAAGTATCTTACATCCGCCCAAAAGCTAAGAAGTTCGTCTTTGATCAAGGAATGGTGAGTGAGTTGCTGTACGCTCCCCCATCCCTTCCATAGGTTGGCATTATCCACCAACCGATGCAGATATCTGTGTTTTCCGAATAAGTTGCCTGCTCAAATGAAAGGGAAAGCGACACACCTGCTTCTACAACAAGATACCAAATGCACATAAGTGTGCATGAAAAGATTCTTGTTGGGTGTCAGCTGGTAATATACGTTGAATATGTTTGGAGTTCTCACTCTATGAATACGGAGATGGCCGACGAAATCCAAGCACTGTTCTCTAGTTTCAGGATTCGGAAACCAGGAGCGCGATATAGCACTGTGGAGCCTGCTGTTGCCGTCCGTATATCTTTTCTTTACCATCTCGTAGAAAGCGAGTGCTAGAGAGAGATCAGCTCCAAATGAGCACAAAACAGGCCAAGAACGGACATGAACGATCGTGCGCGAGGGTATTGGGAGCAGCAGACGGGTATTGGACAAATTGTGATTGGTGGTGCGAAGGACGAGCTGGCGGGGGAGCATGGTTGTAGAACGGATACAT
This sequence comes from Boletus sensibilis, assembly GCA_038092655.1. NCBI lineage: Eukaryota > Fungi > Basidiomycota > Agaricomycetes > Boletales > Boletaceae > Boletus > Boletus sensibilis. The sequence goes on along the minus strand of JBBPQU010000525.1, from coordinate 12,880 downwards.
CGTGCAAATGTGGCGACGGTGAGTAGAGGGGTAATGGGTTGCAGAGGGTGTGTCAGGTTGCTTAAGAGTCCAGCACGGGGCTCAGTTGACGCGCGTCGGCTAGAGAAAGACAAAAAAAAACGGGAAGACTTGTCTTGAAAGGGAAGCAAGGTCGATAGGGAAGAATAAGACGGCTGTGGGATCGGTGGCCTACATGACGATAACTAACGCGAATGGCAAGAATGGGAGTGCACAGGAGGACGCCAAGTCGTAACGGTCATTGTGTCTTTGTTGGGCATGGAAACGGCCAAGTTTCTCACAGTCGACATAAAGGCCAACAAGGGGAGACGGCGGCGCTATCTTGGGCGGGCGGGACGCATCATTCGGCGACGTGCTCAACGGCGACGTCGTGGGGAAAGCGGGCCCGCTGGTGTCGGTCGGGGAAGTCGCGGAATGATCGATGGTCGATCTGCGTCGGGGGTCGCTGAGCTCGAAACACGTGATGTCACGGCCGACGCGTGTGTCACATAATGACACGTCACACTCCTGGTACTTACCTGCCCACGATGGAGGAGGACTCGGAAATATCGCAGATGTTCCCCGGCGAGGACGACGTCGACCTGTACGCAGTCCTTGCACTCAAGTTGGACGCATCCCAGGAAGACATCCGGAAATCTTACAGAAAACTTGCCCTTTTATGCCATCCAGACAAACACACCAACTCGTCCGAACACGAACGCGCACACGGATTGAAGCGCTTTCAACAGATAGGTTTCGCCTATGCTGTTCTCAGCGACGAAAAGCGGCGCGAAAAGTACGATAGGACAGGCACCACAGGCGAGGGTCTCATCGATCCTGGCGACGATAGCGGATGGGATGCGTACTTCCAAGACCTCTTCGACCGCGTAACGCGTGGCAGACTCGACGAAATGAAGAAGGAATACCAAGGTAGCTACCAGATCGATGACTCTCCCTCCGTTACCCTCATACCTTCCAACCTTAGGTTCTTCAGAAGAGGTCGAGGATCTCATGGCGGCATACCACGAAACTGAGGGCTCTCTTGGTGAAATCATGAATCACATCCCTCACTCGACCGCCGACGACGAGCCGCGATTCATTCATATACTATCCAAGCTCATAGCACAAGACCAGCTACCCGACCTACCTCTTTGGCAGTCCACCTCCGCGGACGAGAAAGCCAAACTCGTCAGAAAGAAACAAGCCGAACAAGAGGCCAATGAAGCAGAGGAGCTGGCCAAGGAACTGGGCGTTTGGGACGAATTCTATGGGTCAGGCAAAGTTGGTGCCCGCAAGGGAAAAGGGAAGCACAAGGAGAAGGAGAAGAGCGATGCTGGTGATGAAGAAGATGTTTCGGCCCTGCAAGCCCTCATTCTGCAGAGGCAGAAAGCCAGAAACGGTTTCTTAGACAATTTGGCCGCGAAGTACGTGGACATGGAGGAAGAGGCTTCAAGGAAAAAAGGCGCAAAAGGAAAGAAGCGGAAAAAGGCTGAAGATTCAGAAGAAACGGTGTCCCCGCAGAAGAGGCCTCGGTCCGCCCTCCCCGAGATTGACGAGGAAAAGTTTGAGAACAACCGATCCAAGCCCGCGTCAGGGAAGGCAAAGGCTTCCGGGACGGAAACAAGGAAAAGAGGAACTCGGGCCAAGAAAGCAAAGTAACAACCAGTTTCATCCTGATGTCCTTTTGTCCAACTGTACCACTTTGCTTGTATTCCGTGTCACTACAAGCCAATCAGTAGAAGGTATTCTCAGTGTAATTGTAATATGTATGTAATCTGTTTTTACACATATCGCAGAGAGTCAATCCCCAAACTCCTTCGTGCTTGAACGATAGCGACCAGCTCCTTGATGCATTCCTCCAGGACGACCACATTGTCCAACAAATGGGACAAGGTAATGTGGGTGGGCGAATGTTGGTCCATGTGGTCATCTAACTCCTCAGCATTCTTGACGTTCACCCCTCCCCACTGGCTCCCGGCTGAGAACACGTCTTCCTCATCAGATCCCCAGCTGGATGTTTTGGTCGGTGTCCACAAACTAGATAATCCAGAGGGGAGCAGCGCGACGAATGGCTCAACGACGATATCTCGGGTCTGCTGATAATGAGGGGCAAAGGGTCTCGACGCAACAACCTTGCTACCATCTCGAGATGGTGTCTGAGGTTCCGCAGGTGCTTGTGCCTTCGACTTGTTCTTCCTCGGAGTGAGGAACGAGACCAGTGACGAAGATGTCTTTGGCTTGGACTTTTGGCGTTGCATACTCATGTCCGAAGGGTTCGAGGATGACACCGAGGTAGAAGATGAGTTCAAAAGCCCTGGATCCACGGCAGGCTCAAGAACGAGTGTCAGTGCATCCGTCAGGTTCTCCGAAAACAACAAGCCTTGTCGACGTTCGAGAAGGTACTTGTCAAAGTTGTCCACAAGCTGGCGATATCGCTCAAGTTGACCAACGAGGCCCTGGAAGATCGTGTGCACAATCGGGCGTGAGTTCTCGTCTAGTCGAGTTGCGGGAAGAATGTTCGTTTCTGTGGCGAGCTTTTCATCTATCTCAAAGTCGATGGAGCGGTCATCTTGCATGTCTTCCAGTCGAACATCATTCGACATTGCGTTGGGCTGCGGAGCGTCGCTCACATTACACGTAAGCCACCCTGTAATGGACCTGTTGGGACAAAGTGCTAGCTCTGCCAATACGCCCGTCAAGGAAATGTTCATCTTGGGCGAGTTGGAAAAGAATTTGCAAAGTGAATCCAGAATGAGAGAAAGGATCGGGTCTTTAACATTCAGTCTGTGTCTCTGTTTCGACCGGGATTCGAGGTCTTCGTCGGCACTTATGTGGAAGCAGGAATGATTTTGTATGGAGGTAAGAACGTCGCGCAAGTAATGGTCGTACCCCGTACTAAAAGCGTCATCGTTGTGCGATGGATCGATGCGTGATACAAGAGCAAGGTAAAGACCCATCTCGCGTTCGTGGGTAGAAAACGTCGTTTCTGGCTGTGGATATGTTGGAAGGGATGGGAGAGAAGTAGCTGGGGATCTAGGTTCGACTTCTGCGCCGGGATAAACGAATTCTTCCTCGTCGCTGTCTTCCCCTGATGTCTTTGGATGTACAAAAGGCATGACCATGACAGGCTCTGGATAGCTCGTTGCACTTGTGGAAGGAATGACCAGAATGAGTCCATCTACGCAAACATGACATCGCTGTGTAAGCATTGTCTGGAAAAGCTGGAGAGCTGCCGTTACAGTGGCCTGGTTCTGCGAGCGGAGATTGGAAAGGATAAGGTCCTTCAGGGTGAAACGAGCCATGGTGGTGAAGTATTCCGATTGCCGTCTCGATTCTGGGGCTTCCATTTCCAACAATACCATCGCGCTACTCTTGCGGCGGTGTAGCTTCGTTGCCTTGTCCGCAACACTGCTGGAGCGAGACCGGGGTGGCACATTGCCACTGAGGTTGAGCATCCCATGGAGTCGATGGCGTGGCTTGCCAATATCTTCGCTATCTTCGCTCATAAGGAAATCGACAAGGAGGTCCAAGAGCTGACCGTTTTCAAGGGTTCGTGTCATGATATCAATGTAGGACATGACAGCGACAGCACTGCCATCTAGATCTGAGCACTCGAGGATAGAAGGGTACAGCACGTTTTCTAGGAATATTCTGCGCACAGCGTCAAGGATAGACTGCACAATAGAAGCACCAACAAGACCCGGCGCATCGAGCCTACTGTCTGAGGAATCGCGAATTATATTTCGCCGAATGATGTCCTGTAGAAATTCGAGAAGTTTGAGGAAGTGATCCAGGCGTGCTTTGAAGTCGGAATTAGTGGACTCCTCAAGTCCGATCGCACGGTTCTTCTCTGCCTGAACCTCTGCGTCTTCCTTTTCCTTCTCGGTCGCTGGTCCGGTGCTGCCAAGGACCATGCCAGCTGGACTAGTGTCTTGAGTCACCGGAGAACGAATCTCGAGTTTGGAGGGTAGTAGGGAGTAGACAGCGCCTAAGCCGGCACCCAGAACATCGGAAAAATCACCGTCCACGATGTACTCTGCGAGAGCGAGCGCGGCATCTGTGATCGGATCTCCAACCATCTGCTCAGACCCCGCTTCCCCTCGTCTGTGGGCGGGACCTCCTGGGGACATGGCCACATCCATCAAGAAAAGGAGACCAGCGCGAGCAAAATCACCAATTTGGCCTTCTCGATGCACGAAACGAAGAAGATAATTGAATAGTAGGAACTCGTACTCTGGTTTTCGCGCGGCAGATGTTATGGTCGCTTGTGATGGGGCTGGCGAAGGGACACGTCTGGAACCATCGTCAGGTTTCTCTGGGTGCCCCTGCTCGTCCTCTTCATCCTCCTCCTCCTCCTCCTCCTCCTCCACTGCGAACAGAGGCTCCGAACGGTACCAGTGTTTATCATGAAAGAATATCATGAGCAGTTCCCGATAGGTACGGATACGACTGCACAATATGCAGAGCAGATTGACCACTGTGCAAAAGTGTGAACTACGAGTGCTGCTCATGCGCGCACGACTCACAGTCTAACTCGTATTCGGAAGGCTGACTCCGCACAGCGTCCTTGGCAGCTCCCATGACTCTATTACGACCGTCCAACTGTTCCTGTAGGTCGTCTCCGACACAATTGCGGAGGAGCCTGAGCACAGCTCTGTGGACGGCCGAGTGGACGAGAAATTGTTCGTCCATGAGGACGACCATGTTCTGTACAGCGCGGAGAACTTCTGCCTGTATTCCCGAGGGGCGATCGGGCTCACTAAGACGAACGAGCGTTCCCAGCACATCTAGACGCGAACATTAGGGACCCTCCACAGTGATGCGGCAAAGCCTGACCATTCTTTAAAAGGTACTCTAGACAGGCGCCGGTACCGCTTCAAGAGAGTTAATGACGAGGGGAGCGTGAGGTAGGGAGGAGTGTACGGACCCTTCCTCCGTCCGGGACGATTCCCATACGAGTGAATCTACCATCGACTGGAGATGAGCTGGTACATTAGTCGACTCGATCCCTCTCATGAGCTGTCGTTCATCCGGATGCTCCAGCGTGGTCTGCTCGGTGACGGGTGTGAATAAGCCTTGTGCACAATGTTGACGATGGACAGACCTTGATCAGATTCCATGATCTGTTGAATTCGCCAGCATGGTCATGCACCGGTTTGGGAGACGGCTGACTGCTAGTTTTCAAAAACTTGGAGAAGTAGTCCATCGTCGACCAAGACAGACTCCAATTAATGATGTTAATGACTATTCACGTGACCCACGCGACTACACGAGTAGTATACATCCAACGCCATCCGTATCTGACCACCGATGTTCTATGCTTAGCCTTCAGCTTCATCCGTGTTCCACGCTTCCTTGGTACCCTTCTCGAGTAAACGCCAACCGTGTCTGTTTCAAATCGGTTTTGGGTTTCGAAGCATGCCGAGGCGAGGATGGCAACAGTTCCTTTGGGAGTATCGGTGGCTTGAGCGTTGTTATCAATTTCAATGGCTTGACGGTTCCCTCGATGTCTGTCCCTTGCTGTCGCACTGTCTTGGACGGGAGAGAACGGCAAACTCGCAGTTGCGTGTCAGGTTTTGCCTCCTTCGAGGATTCATGTATCGAGGGTCGCGGCTTGTCGGAGGTGTTTGTGCTACTCTCTACAAACACCGACCTTGCACTCCTCGCAAACGGGTTGCGTGATTCGACGGAGACGTCCGCTCGCGTTCTTGCCAGCGCAAACTCACTCTCGACCTTGAGTCGTTTACTTGCAAACTGGTTCACCATGTCAGCAACGGCGTCTGAACCGCGTTTGTGCAAGCGGGCGCGATCAACTTTAAGGGGATTGTTTAGCGCCTGACCTGTCCAACGGGCAATTGGCTGCCTCCGTCGCGAGTTTTCAACATTATCTGGGGAGGCACCCTTGGGGCAGGCTACCGCAACGTGGGAACTGGGTGGTGAAGGGGATTTGTAGGTGTCCAGAATCTTCCACGGAGGCGGTGATCGAGCGATGGCCAATGGATCCAACTTACCGCCTTCGGAGGATTGTACCGCCTGTGCAGACAAGGGGAGAATGCTCTTCCTAGAATGCATGCTCCGCGCTGGTGCGTTCTCGTAGAATGAAGAAACATTGGAGACAATGTTGGGGTGTGTTGGTCGGTCGGTCGGGAAAGAGGTAGAGACCACGGAGATAGCGGTAGTAGGTACAGATGGTTTGGACGGAGGTAACGATTCATTCTTGGCTGGTTTCGGGAAAGGTGGAATAAAAACCACAGTGTCTTCTGCGGATGATATGGTCCGAATAGTTGAGTGAGATGAACTTGAAGTACCGACAGGGACAGCTTTCTTTGGACGAGACGAGAGATGGTTGAGCTTATCGATATGTACGCGAAAAACCGACTGCGGAGGACAGGAGTAGAGTGATATGGGATCTGATGCAGTGTGTGCGACCTTCTCGAGGGTGCAGAGGGCCAAGGAAAGAGAAGCTGGGTGAAAGAGAGAGTTGTTATCAGAGGGGCGGAAGTCGAGGGAGGAGAGGCTTGCGTTGACCGCGGTTGGGGTGCAACGGGTGAAGCGCAAGTCTAGGGGTGCTGTGTTGGGACGCGTCGGGACAAGGGAAGAGTGGATAGGGACAAACCGACGGCAGAGAGGAGGGGGAACTTGTGAAGGACGGAGAGGGCGTCGTTATCGATGTTGGGGCAGCCGTGGAGACAGAGCAACCTGAGGCCCCAAGTGCCGGTTCTGGGAGAGTCATCGTTCGAGGACGCGGCGAGACCGCGTGCGAGAGCGGTGAGGGCATAGGAGGAGATGGAGCAGCCGCGGAGATCGAGGGCAAGCAAGCGGTGAAGAGTGCGAAGGTTGGCGATGTCGTCGTCGCGTAGATGGATGCAATTTGGAAGGGAGACGAGGGTAACGAGTGAGAAATCGGGCGAGTCTGGTATTTTTTGAAGGATGGGGAGGGTGGGATGTGAGAGGGGGAGGTCGTGGTCGTGGAGATGGGGTGGGAGGGGATGGACGAGCTGGGCGAGGGCTGCCCAGAGGCCCGGGTCGCGCGTGTTGGGGAGCGCGTCGAGGAGTGCGGAGGAGGCGGGGATGCGGCGATTGTGGAGCTGGTGGAGCTGGTCGGGGAAGCGGGCGAGGACGTTTATGCAGAAGAAGGGGAGGGGAGGGACGATGGTAGTGTGCATGGTGAGTTCGACGCTGTGTGCGACGATGGAGAGAGTGTGTGATTTGTTTAAAGGGTTGATCGTAACCGCGTTCACACGCAAACTCTTCCTCACCGCTGGCGTTGACTTTGACATTTTCGTTCGTTTTTTAAGACCACCAACACTCGTTTGACATGGCCAACCCGCCTGGCCATCCATACCCGTATCCACAGCCTATCCGCCAGGACTACGACAACGACTCCGAGACCGCGTCGCCATACGCGAGCACAACCAGACTCGCTGGCAACCAGAACTACTTTGACCACAACCCGTACAACGGTTCGTCTTTTCCTCTCTTCTCCCGCTCAGCTCACCCCCAGCCAGCAACCGACTCGCCCTCAGATGCCGGCCATGGCACCCGCTCGTATGCACCGTCCATCATCTCTCAGGTCAGCCAGCCTTATGGCTCCCCCTTTGGCGACCCCGGTCAAGGCGCGCATCCTTACCCCGCTTGGGCGCCCGACAAGCAAATCCCAATCTCCATGGAAGAGATAGAGGACATTTTTCTCGACCTCACCCACAAGTTTGGTTTCCAGCGTGACTCTATGCGCAACATGGTCCGTTCCTCCCCATGCCCCGTTGCCACTCCTCACCTCTCCCCAGTTTGATTTTCTCATGCAACAGCTCGACTCGAGAGCTTCCCGCATGAGTCCAAACCAAGCCCTCCTTACCCTCCATGCAGACTACATCGGCGGTCAACATGCAAACTATCGCAAGTGGTATTTCGCCGCTCAGCTCAATCTCGACGATGCTGTCGGTCAGTCCCAGAACCCCGGCCTCCAACGTCTCAGAAGCGTCAAAGGCGGCACCGTCAAGACCGCAAGTTCAAAGCACCTCGACAGCGCCCTCAACCGTTGGCGCAACGCCATGAACAACATGAGCCAGTACGACCGTCTTCGCCAAATTTCCCTCTATCTTCTCTGTTGGGGTGAAGCCGGAAACGTCCGCTTCGTCCCAGAATGCCTTTGCTTCATTTTCAAGTGTGCCGACGATTACTACCGCAGTCCAGAGTGTCAGAATAGCATAGAACCCGTCCAAGAAGGCCTCTACCTTGAGACGATCATCAAGCCTCTCTACAAGTTCATGCGCGATCAGGGCTATGAGGTCGTCGATGGTAAATTCGTCCGTAGGGAAAAAGATCACGACCAGATCATCGGCTACGACGATGTCAACCAGCTCTTTTGGTATCCAGAGGGTCTCGCTCGTATTGTACTCGATAACAACGTGCGTCATCTCATTCCTCTCTTCTCCACAATCTCATTCGCATATAGTCTCGCTTGGTTGACATATCTCCCACCAAACGGTACTTGAGCCTCCGACGCGTCGATTGGAACAGAGTCTTCTTCAAGACTTACTTTGAGAAGCGCTCCACTGCACATCTCCTCGTCAATTTCAACCGTGTCTGGATTCTCCATGTATCATTTTACTGGTTCTACACCGCCTTCAACTCTCCCAAGGTCTACGCACCCCCTAACAAGCAGTTCCCATCTTCTGCTATGACTTGGTCTGCCACGGCCTTGGGTGGTGCTGTTGCCACTCTCATTATGATTTTCGCCACTCTCGCCGAGTTCATGTACATTCCCACCACTTGGAACAATGCCTCGCACCTCACGACACGCTTGATCTTCCTTCTTGTCATCCTCGCATTGACGGGAGGTCCAACTGTCTACATCGCCTTTGTCGAGAACCAACCAAACCCTACCAACTCTCAGATTCCGCTCATAGTAGGCATCGTGCAGTTCTTCATTTCTGTGGTTGCTGCCATCGCGTTTGGCTTGTTCCCCTCCGGTCGAATGTTTGGCGACCGTGTTGCAGGCAAGTCGCGCAAGTACATGGCCTCACAGACGTTCACTGCATCATATCCCGAGCTTCCTCGTTCTGCCCGCACCGCCAGCATCTTGCTCTGGCTCCTCGTTTTTGGCTGCAAATTCACAGAGTCCTACTTCTTTCTTACAAGTTCCTTCAGTTCCCCCATCGCTGTCATGGCGCAGACAACCGTGCAAGGCTGTAGCGATAAGTACTTTGGGACGGCACTGTGTTCCCACCAGGTCGCCTTCACACTGACGATCATGTACATCATGGACCTCATCTTGTTCTTCCTCGACACTTATCTGTGGTACATCATCTGGCTCGTCGTCTTCTCTGTCGGCCGGTCTTTCTCCCTTGGGCTTTCTATTTGGACACCGTGGAAGGACGTCTACACTCGCATGCCCAAACGGATCTATGCCAAGCTGCTCGCCACTGCGGAGATGGAGGTCAAGTACAAACCCAAAGTTCTCGTCTCGCAAATCTGGAATGCGGTCATCATCTCCATGTATCGTGAACATCTCTTATCGATCGACCACGTCCAGCGACTCCTCTACCACCAAGTCGACGGTCCAGACGGTCGTCGGACACTGCGCGCCCCACCGTTCTTCACCAACCAAAACAGCTCGAACTACAAGGGTACCTACTTCCCAGCTGACGGCGAAGCGGAGCGACGCATCTCGTTCCTTGCTTCGTCCCTTACCACTGCGCTTCCGGAGCCACTCCCCGTCGATGCTATGCCCACATTTACTGTCCTCGTCCCTCACTACTCTGAAAAAATCTTGCTGAGTCTTCGGGAAATTATCCGTGAGGAAGATCAGAATACCCGTGTCACGCTGCTCGAGTACTTGAAGCAATTGCATCCTGTTGAATGGGACAACTTTGTCAAGGACACAAAAATCCTCGCCGAGGAGTCGGACGGCACGCCGACCATGAACGAAAAGACCAAAGCGGATGATCTACCTTTCTACTGTATCGGTTTCAAGACGTCTTCCCCGGAGTACACCCTCCGTACCCGTATATGGGCCTCACTCCGCGCTCAGACGCTCTACCGTACCGTCTCCGGCATGATGAATTACTCTAAGGCGATCAAGCTTCTTTACCGTGTGGAAAACCCTGACATTGTATCCATGTTTGGAGGGAACACGGAGAAGCTCGAACGGGAGTTGGAGAGGATGTCGCGGCGCAAGTTCAAGTTCGCCATCTCGATGCAGCGGTACTCCAAGTTCAACAAGGAAGAGCAGGAGAACGCCGAGTTTTTGTTACGTGCATACCCTGATTTGCAGATCGCCTTCCTCGACGAGGAGGCTGGGCCCAAGGGCGGTGATCCCCGTCTGTTCTCGGTCTTGATTGACGGTCACTCCGAGTTCGATGAGAAAACTGGCAAGCGCAAACCAAAGTTCCGTATCGAGTTGCCCGGTAACCCCATTCTTGGTGACGGAAAATCCGACAACCAGAACCACGCGATCATCTTCTATCGTGGGGAATATCTCCAGCTCATCGACGCCAACCAAGACAACTACTTGGAGGAGTGTCTGAAGATCCGAAATGTCCTTGGAGAATTCGAGGAATACTCGGTTTCTGGCCAAAGTCCGTATGCACAATGGGGGCACAAGGAATTCAAGAAAGCTCCTGTTGCTATTATCGGTACACGGGAGTATATCTTCTCGGAGAACATTGGTGTTCTGGGAGACATCGCGGCAGGGAAAGAACAGACGTTTGGTACCATGACCGCTCGTGCTCTGGCATGGATTGGAGGCAAACTTCACTATGGCCACCCCGACTTCCTGAACGCAATCTTTATGACGACACGAGGTGGTGTCTCAAAGGCGCAAAAGGGACTTCACCTCAACGAAGATATTTTCGCAGGTATGAATGCCTTTGGACGCGGTGGACGAATCAAGCATTCGGAGTACTACCAGTGCGGCAAGGGTCGTGATCTTGGGTTTGGAACCATCCTTAATTTCCAGACGAAGATCGGTACGGGTATGGGTGAGCAGATGCTCAGTCGGGAGTACTATTACCTTGGCACGCAACTCCCCATCGACAGGTTCCTCACCTTCTACTACGGTCATCCTGGCTTCCATATCAACAACATCTTGGTCATCTATTCCATCCAGGTGTTCATGGTTACACGTGAGTTATTCATGTGATCCATTCTGGGTTCTCTTTACTCACGCATCGCAGTATTGTACATTGGAACTCTGAACAAACAGTTGGCGATCTGTCAGGTAGACTCGCAAGGCAACGTGCTGGGCGGCCAGCAAGGAACAGGATGTTATAACCTTATCCCTGTCTTTGACTGGATTAAGCGGTGCATCGTCTCCATCTTCTTGGTGTTCTTCATCGCTTTCTTGCCGTTGTTCCTCCAAGGTATGTACGACTGATGTCCGCGCTTTGGTGACCATGCCCAATTCCTCCATAGAGCTTGTGGAGCGTGGAACTGGAAAAGCCCTGCTGCGTCTCGGAAAACACTTCTTATCGCTTTCCCCGATATTCGAAGTGTTTTCTACCCAGATATACTCTCAGGCCATCCTCAGCAACTTGACGTTTGGTGGTGCGCGATACATTGCCACAGGTCGTGGGTTCGCGACGACTCGTATTTCGTTCAGTATTCTGTACTCGCGCTTTGCGGGGCCGAGCATCTACATGGGAATGAGGAATCTTATCTTACTCCTCTACGTCTCGCTTGCCATCTGGATACCACACCTAATCTACTTCTGGTTCTCGGTCCTCTCGCTCTGTATCGCGCCATTCCTCTTCAACCCCCACCAATTTTCATTTTCCGACTTCGTCATCGATTATCGCGAATTTCTACGATGGATGTCTCGAGGAAACTCGAGAACGAAGGCAAGCAGTTGGTACGGATACTGTCGACTCTCCAGGACGATGATTACTGGCTATAAGAAGAAGAAACTTGGTCATCCATCAGAAAAGCTGTCTGGGGACGTCCCACGTGCAACATGGCGAGCCGTCGTCTTTTCCGAGGTCATCTGGCCGATCTGCATGGCGGCTCTCTTCGTCATTGCTTACATGTTCGTCAAGTCCTTCCCCAGCGCCACCGGACAACCCAACCCTAGCCCTCTTATCCGCATTGCAGTGGTTGCGATTGGCCCTGTGGTTTGGAATGCCGCTGTACTGCTGGCACTCTTCTTTGTATCACTGCTCTTGGGGCCCATGTTCGAGAAATGGACCAAGTTTGCTTCCGTAATGGCTGCGCTCGCTCACTTCCTCGCGCTTGTCGGTATTGTTGCATTCTTTGAGTTCTTCGTATGTGATCCATTGTCTTGCTTCTACCGTGTCTCATGCTTGGTTTCAGTGGTTCCTCGAACTTTGGGATGCATCGCATGCAGTCCTTGGCGTCATTGCGATCGTCGCCATCCAGCGTGCGATCCAGAAGATCCTCATCGCCGTTTTTCTCTCCCGCGAGTACAAACACGACGAAACGAACCGCGCTTGGTGGTCGGGTAAATGGTACGGTCGCGGACTGGGTAATTCCGCCATATCACAACCTGCTCGCGAATTTATCGTCAAGATCGTGGAGATGTCTCTATGGAGCTCAGACTTTTTACTCGGCCACATCCTCCTCCTCATCTTGACAGTGCCTATCATTATTCCCTTCATTGACAAATTGCACTCGACGATGCTCTGTAGGTGAATTAAAGTACTAGTCCAACCCTTTCTAAAGCTGTTCGATAGTTTGGTTGCGACCCTCCAAGCAGATTCGTGCACCTCTGTACTCTACGAAGCAGAAGAGGCAGCGTCGTTGGATCGTGAGTGCATTTCGTGATTTGAACGATGGATCACTAATCGTGCGTGAAGATCATCAAGTACACCCTCCTCTACGTTATAGTCGTGGCCGGTCTTGCATCGTTGCTTGTTCTGCGTGAGTT
>JBBPQU010000524.1:0-18993 GCA_038092655.1 Boletus sensibilis | reverse complement strand
GAGGAGGAGGTACCATGCCACCAGAAAGAGGCGGTGGCGGTGGGGGTGGGGGTACATCATTTCCAGCGATAGACGGTGGGGGTGGGGGCGGGGGAGGAGGAGGAGGAGAAGGAGGAGGCACATCACTTCCGGACATTGACGGCGGTGGTGGAGGCGATGACAGAGAATCCGACGATGACACGCCTTGCGAGGACTTGAGCGGAGATCTAGGTAGAACAGGACCTGGAGGAGGCGGAGGCGGAGGCGGAGGCGGAGGAGGCGGAGGCGGCGGGGGTGGGGGTGGGGGTGGAGATGGAGGTGATATCTCTTCAGAAGAATCTACACCCTCCGTCGTCGTGGGTGGTTCTATCTTATTACCCTTCGATACCGTGACCATTCTACGATCCGCTGGAGGGGGTGGCGGGGGTGGATTGTTAGCCTTGAACTCTTGCTCCTTGGACCGCCCAGCCAAGGACTGCTTGAGTACTTGAACCTCAGCCCTGAGCGCGTCGACCTCCTGCTCTCTCGAGGATAGCTTGTCGAGAGTTCGACTGACGATCAATTGAACGTCCATGTCACTCGTCTTCTCGTCTTCCTTGGGATGAAAGCGAGAATACACCGACTCGAGTGCACGCTTAATATATGCTATCTCATTGTCTTTATTGGAAAGCGAGTTATCCATCTCACCAATCTGGGTTTTGAAACGCCTGAGCACGAAAACTATGAAACTGGTGTCACTTTCACATACCCTTTCTTTGAGCGTCGTGATTTCTTCGCTGAGTGTATTCATTTTTGCCTTGTCACGCTCCTTCCTGGCACGGTCGTCCTAGATTCCGATATGGTTATCACTCTCCAGCGCGACAGCGCAACGAAATTGGGTCAGCTCACGGGATCATACGCCTCGCCCAAGTTCTGAATCTTCAGTCGATCTACTTCACCCAAGAGTTGGGTAACTTCCTTCTCCTTCTGCCTCAGCCTTTGCATTAACCCATTGATCATCTGCAGAAACATGCGGTAAATCATCCACGATCACGAAAAAAGTACGTCAGAATGGAGTCAACATGCCTCATTCCCCTTGGAACCTGAATTGGCTTTCGATTTTGGCGACGGTGTCGGTGCAGGTGTAAGCACGAGTGGCGATTCATCTCCAACATATATGGCGGAGCCTTCCTGGCGATGACGATGGCTGCTGCCGGTCTTCAACGTCGCATTCTGCGCAGGCAGTGAGGTGATGCAAGGGAAGAATAGACGAGACAAACCTCTCCAGTAAGGTCCTCCACTTGATTACGCAGCCCCTGGGCTTCCTCTTCCAATGCCTTAGTATTTCCGATGGGAAGCTTTCGCCCGGAGAGTCGTTGCACTGATGCGACCAGGGTCTGCAAAAAGGTCGTCCATGCTTGCTCGCTGGATATCCGGCGTTAGTTCCTCAGCGGCATTACCGATGCAAAAAAGCATACGAGTCCTCCACAGCAGCAACACCTCCGACGAACTCATCCATGACGGAGAGGGTTCCACTCTTGAACAACCTAAAGTACCATCAAAACAAACTCGGCAGGAGAGACGTAGAAGGATACAAACGGATCAGAAACGCCTTGCAAAACGACGTTTAGTTTGCGAAGGATGCTCTCCACCGCGCCTCCGGCCTCGAGCAGTCTAGCAGCTTGCATGATCTCATCGAACAAAATGCTCGGTTCCAATGCTTCCATTGATTGCCTACGACTATCCCGCACCGCCCTCCGTGCCCGTTCACGAAAATCTTCTTCGTCCTCATATTTCTCCTCCGTATACATATCCAGTTGTTTGAGCAACGAATCTGGAGGTGTAACGTATCGGAGTGCCTAGAAGGAACATCAAGACATCACACCAAGGACATCAAGATCGGACCATGACGTACCACGATCACTTCATTTAGACCTCGTCGACTGAACTCGTCTCGCAGCACGATCCGCTCCTCTAGCGTGTGAGGACAATTCGTCAGGGCATTGATGAGCGCCATGAATGCCGTCCTAGCTTCCCATATCCCCTCCTCTTCCATAGGAAATACCACCTCCGGTACAGCAGAGTCCACAGAGTCTGGTATCTTGAGGGCTGATACCAAGGACTGAAACCTGAAGAGCTCGTTATATGCGATCCGATACTCGGACAGGGCAGCCAAAACGGCACGATGGCCTTCGTCGAACGAGACCATGCATATCGCTGCGAGAAGCTCCGCAGCCAACGTCCTGATTTTGAGAGACGTTCCATGAAGGGAGTATCCAATGTGCGTAACGATGGTTGGAGATAAAAGGACAGCGTCGAACCCGGGCTATCGAGAAGCCATTCGACTCTGTTGTAGCCGACTCCATTTCAATGACGTACCTCGGTATTCAACAGGACTCTGAGCGACCTGATCACTTCCAAGAGAACGCTATTCTCACTATCAGTAACAGCCTTTCTCTTTCCGCCCTTTCCGACTAATGAAGAAAGCAAGCCGCTGATAGCAATGATACCTTCTTCAGCTATGAAAGTCTCGATCCAGGGCAGCTTAGCAGTGGACAGATGCACTCGCAACGAGATAAGGTGTTTTGCGAGCTTCAAGTCCGCGTTCCGTGACTTGCGTATGCCATCCACACAGGCACGAGCGGATGTTGAATGTTCGTTATCTGTGGTTGCCTCACCCCCCAAAGCTGCCCACCAAGTGCTAAACATGCTTCCAGTGGCCTGTGGCTGTACGGACTGCGCGTCTTCTTCTACTTTCTTGGCAGAAGGAGAGAAACTGAGGCCCGTCGCAAATTCGCCACTCGAACGACTCTTAGGGTTGACACTCGGGGGTGGAGGGGAAGTTGTCGAGCCCCACGTCGGAAACGCAGAGATCCGTCTGAAGAAGCCCGAATCGCCACTGAGCTGTGGAACAAGCCGAGGGAGAAGCGCACTTCCGCTAGACGGTCCATAGGTTGCAGAGGAAGCCGGAGACAATAAAGGGCTTGCTGAAGTGGTCTTGTCAAACTTGCCTCGTAATTGCTCGATGAGTTGTCGTTTCTTTTCTGGCGGCATAGAATGCATATTCGCCCTCGCGTCGCCCTTGACACCTAGCAAATCCTGGAAACAAGCTCTTAGCATTCTTTTTGGGATGGATAGTCACTGCTTACCATACAACGCTCAAATTCTTCCAAGTCGAATTCACCCGAGCTGACACTTTCTCCAGTCGAAAGACTTCCACCCGTGTTCTGTTGAACCAGTAAAGGTTCACTAACGCTCTTCCGATTACCGGTAGGAGTTGCGACGACCGCCGAAGTCGTAGCAGGTGCAGGCTGAGACCAACCACCCAATAAACTCGTGAGACGACTTTGAGCGACAGAGCCTCGCCACTCGGGGGACCCTGGTGGGGGAGTTGTCGGGAAAGGTTTAGAAGACCCAGCGCTAGACTTGCTCTGCTTTGCGGTGCCTTCCCTTTCCTCGTCCGCAGAGCTGTCCGTCTCCGTACGCGAGGTGGTGTCGGTCGTAGAACGCAATTGGTTAGAAGAGGTGCGCGGTTTGCGACGGAACCATTGGTCCGGAATGCAGAATCGGATGGCAGGTGGTTGTTCAGAAGACCTCAGAGTATCGATCATGAGCGTGGAACCAGACAGGTGTATAGCTTTTCATTGAAATCAGAATTATCACCTCCCTGAAGCGCCGTCAAGGATCAAAAAATTGCGCACCTTGGCTTCCAGAAAGCACCTCGAGCACATACTCGATCTGACCACCTCCACGGGAAGAAGGGAGTGCCTTGAGTAACCCAAGCTCTTGGGTGACATTATTGACGACGTCTTCGACAGTAGCGTCTTTACCAAAGAATACAGTCCATTCGAAACCATCATCGATCTCCGGTATGCGCAAAAAGACAAGCGATAACGAATGGAGAGGATGCCGGGCGACGAGTCGCAGCACAGGGGCATGCGGCCGGGAGGTCAGCGGGAACGCGGAGAATTGCTTCAGAGACGTATCCACTGAATCTGAGTTGGACTTGTTCAAGAGTGGCGCGATGAGCGACGTTGGTTCTAGGATGCCTGGATCACGGAAACAGGCCGTGGACGTAAATATCGTCACGCATCGGATATTTACCGAGACTTTACCATCGCCGAGAGCAGCCAGCTCTGTTTCGTCCCACAAACGGCCTGGTTTTTCCTTCCGCACGCGCTGAAGTGCCCAGCCGGAGGGTGCTACGTTGAGTACTGTACACTTGACCTCGTCCAGCTGTATTAGGGTATCGATAAGGCCCTGCGCTGTGGTATCGACTGATATAGAGGGGTATTGCAAGCTGCCGTCCAGCAACAGCACTGGAACCGTTAGGGGATCAAGGTCGTTTGTCGCCATTCTCTCCGAGGGTTTGGAGCGTTCACTGGCAGTGGTGAATCGACCCGCCACACGACATTGATATCGGTGTTGCAGCAGTAGCAGTACAGCTCAGTGATCGATGGCTGGATCTACCCTGCGCTTTAGGTTACGGTGGTATCCCTCAGAAGTAGTGGAGTCCAACCGCGGGAACTGTTCGGACAAATGTACACAGTACTCTGGCGGCAGGAATGCAATTACACGAGATACAGCAACAAAACAACGGGTAAACCAACACGCAGATCAACGACGACTAACCAACATTCAGACCTATGATCACGGATGGGAGGACTCCCCTTCCGTATCCACCGAAGGATGAACCATGTAGTATACACGGTCGTTCTCTCCCGCCTGCCCCGAGGAGGAAGACTGTTGCACCGTTCCATCGCTGGTCGACTCTGGCAACGACTCTTGCACGTCCCCACGAACTTCCAGAAGGAACTTATCCTGCAATGACGCAATTCATTTCGGTCAAACAGAGCCAAGAATCAGGAAGCTAAACCGCCATACCTTCACCAACTTCCTCAAAAGCTTCATGATGAGCTCCTTTTCGTATTCCAGTTCTTCAACGTCTTGTATCTCCGATTCCTTGAGTTCAAGGTACCAGTCGATGAGCTCGTCCCTGTCGATCCCTTGTCCAGTCTCTCGTTCCGTTGCAGAAATATGCAACACCACGAGGCTCTGCAACGTCATGTATTTGTCGTGGGTGATAACCATTCGTCGTCTTGGCTGAGGCGGGGCAGGGGCAGGTGCTTCTGGGAACGCGCTCCCTGCCCGCGACATCGATGACGGTCCAGCACCACTGCTTGTCGCCACACGGTTCAATCCTAACGAGCTCTCCTCCACTGCATCCATCGCCTCGATCTCAGCCGATGACATCTGCACGTCCTGGCTCTCGTCAAGCCCGTCCGCACCCTGCGCCGCGTTCCCGTTGGCACCACGCTCGCCCTCGAGCTCTTCCTCGTCAAAGTCGATATCGTCCTGTTCGACGTGGATGATGGATTGCCGCAAGAGTGTGTATGCTTCGCGCACGAATGCCGGTGTTATCTCAGATGTACAGTTCGCGCGGGCAATGGCTTCGCTGAGACGGATCATGCTTTCGAGCTGTCGGACAGTAATCCGATACGAGTTTCGACCTACGCCAGTAGCGTCATCTTGCCTCAAGATTCTGTACTTTTCAACCAAGACATCCGCTGCTTCTGGTGTGAGCTGCGAGGGGTCAGCAAAGCCTGCAGACTCAAGGAGCTGTTTCCTCACCTTGGGACTGAACGTTCGTGCGTAGCGGATATAACGCTGCAGAGCCTCCGTGCTGAATTCCGGATTGATAGCTTCATCTTGGAAACGATGGACATTCACTATATGCTTGGCAATGTTCAGATCCGTCCTCTCATCGCACTCATCGAGCACCACAAAGAACAGATCAAATCTACTCATGATCGGCGCACTCATAGCAAGGTTTGCCCTGAGCGTTTTCTTCCGGTCGTATCGTCCGCCGAGAGGATTCGCAGCAGCCAGAATCGACGTCCGGGCATTGAGTGTAGCATGGATGCCAGCTTTGGCTATGGATATCGTTTGCTGTTCCATGGCTTCGTGGATGGCCACTTGATCTGAGATATCCATCTTGTCGAACTCGTCAATGGCGCATATACCGTTGTCTGCTAGCATCAAGGCACCAGCCTCGATGGTAAAGTCACCTGTCTCTTCGTCCTTCACGACGGCTGCTGTGAGACCAGCAGCGGAGGATGCCTTTCCAGAGGTGTAGACTGCGCGAGGCAGGAAGGAACAGATATACCTGGTAGATACCTGGTTGGTTTGCGCTTGTGAGATGGAAGGGGATTAACACGCACTTTAGGAACTGCGACTTTGACGTCGACGGATCTCCAACAATGCAAATGTTGATGTCGCCACGCAAGTGCATCCCTTCGGCGGTTTGCTTGTGTACACCGCCCATTAATTGTAGTAGGAGCCCCTTCTTTACGATTTCATGGCCATAGACTGTCGGCGCTATGCTCTCCACCAAGCGTGAGTAGATGTGGTCCGAGTCGATCATGCTCTTGAGTTCATCGAATTCAGGTTCGGTTAGTGATCTGAGGAAGGCTTGACCATCCTCCTCGCCGTCTTCTTCTTCACCACGGACATTAGTACCACCCTGTAATCAATATCAGTCGTCGCGTTAATGCACATATATGCCACTCACTCTGCCATCAGCATCGTGCACCATGCATGCCAAGAAAGCCGTTTTATACTGCAGATCCCGCACACCAAGGCTC
The DNA here is from genome assembly GCA_038092655.1 of Boletus sensibilis. Taxonomy (NCBI): domain Eukaryota; kingdom Fungi; phylum Basidiomycota; class Agaricomycetes; order Boletales; family Boletaceae; genus Boletus; species Boletus sensibilis. The sequence goes on along the minus strand of JBBPQU010000524.1, from coordinate 12,391 downwards.
TTCAGGCCTGTTACACCACTGCTAACACCCCCCGTTGCAGCATTCGCCCCACTTTTGCTCGCCTCGCGCATAAGCTCCGCCTTGTTTCCACCGGGTAATCCAAGTTGGCTGACGTCTGGCACGACGATGAATGTTCCTGTAAATACACATTTGTCTCCAGCCTTTGCTCGTTCAACGAGCTCGGATCGAAGGATAACATCAAGGGACCGGGGCATAGAGCCAGTTGGTATCTCGGAAGGATTTTCCTGAATGCGAACTTTTTGCCAATCCGTGAATTTGGAGGTATCAATTTGTAGCTGCCATGCAATGCGGTTACCGCAGGTAGGGTTGGGACACAAGTTGGGCTGTACGCCGGGTGATTAAGAAGACATCAACTACACGAGTGTTGAAATCATACCTCGGTATACTTGAACTGTTGTTCTATCTCATTAACGAGACCACCACAAACTTCGCAAATAAAACTTCCGTACAGCAGCTCAGGCCTGACTTCACTTGTTCTCGTTACTGTACCACTGATACTCATCAGCGTACCGATTTTATCTGTGCGGAGATCCCGAATGCCAGAGACTAAAGGGAGGTGATAGAATGCGATGTTGAATTCGCGGGATTGGAGATTCGAAGAGTCCGTGGTAGCAGCAGTCGGGTTTATTTTGAGATATTCAGGTTCATACTCTGCGACCAAGTTGTGAAGCGCGCGACGCAGATACGGGAGGAACCTGTAGTATTGCTTCTGGATTGCGTCCGCAAGGACGTCGTCTCTCTGCAAAAGGTGACCGTAATCCACGTAGAGCGTCGTGATTTCGTATTCCCGCATGGTATGGATCTGCTGGACATAGACCAGCTCTCCATCCGCCACTTCAGGTAAGCCGCCATCGGAGGCAGGCGTAGACGGTAGAGCGACATCTTCAGTAAAACTAGATCACGACATGATGAGGCACGGGAACATGTACATCGAAACGCAACTCACGTTTTCAAAAATGTTTCAAAGCTCTCGCATACGCTCTCGCCTACCGCGTCCCTAACCATTGGAATATCGCCACCTGGCTGGTTCCTCGGTCTCCGTCTGGACCTTGCGCCTGTTTCATCTCCTCCCTGAGCTTCCTGAGCTTCGCTGTTGCCAAACGCCAGCGCATCCGTTGCTGGTCGTCGAACTGATCTTGGGGTACCATTGGACGACGCCGTTGGATTTGGTGCGCTGCTCGGCGGCAACGACGATCTCGGTGCTGGTGGCGACGACAAACCGTCAATGTCCATCGTCTTTCAAATATCGAAAATCAAGAAGCGATCTCGCGACGCGACAAGACTCGCATACACATTTGGCGCGAGACTGCCTGCCCTAAACGTCTGTCTACCCGTTTGTCGATCACGTGTTCAGCGCGTGTTTCGATTGACGGGCGTCCCGACCCACCCGAGCTCGTATAATTACAGCTACGTACTGTAGTACCTTTCTTACCCTTGTTCCGTTTCGTTGCCCATTATGACCGCAATGGACAGCTCGCTGGAAGCATTGGACCCTGCATACGTCGCCGACGTCCTCTCGAGACCCCCTTTTGTGCAAATATCCGGCGTGTGCAACGTCCGCGATCTAGGGTCCTACCCCACTACCACACTCAATCTCATCACGAAGCCAGGCTATGCCTTTCGCGGCGCGGAACTCTCCAATATCACGGAACAAGGTTATTTAGCTTCTCTACTATCCTCGCAAGCCTCGTGACGCCTTCTAATGTCATATATACTAGGCATTCAACAGATGATGGCACTCGGGATAACTACTGTATTTGATCTTAGATCGGATCCGGAGATGGAGAAATACTGCACCCCAATACCCACTATCGAAGGCGTGCAAATATTGCGCACGCCTGTCTTTACAGACGAGGACTACAGTCCAGAAAGCATGGCGAGGTGCGTTGGCGTGAACCACTCTACGTTCTTCGCTTATACCCTTGGTTTGGTAGAAAATTTGAGCTGTATGCAAGCGGCACTACGGAGGTATAGCAGCAACTACAATTCATGAAATCGGTCGCCGCTGAGCGCTTGCGCAGGCATTTATGAAGTTATACTCTCAAATACTAGACCACGGTGGTCGCGCATTTGGCGCTATTCTCCGACACGTTCGGGATAGACCAAACGCTCCATTCCTATTTCACTGCACAGGTCTGTTTTCGCATCCCACCTTACGGCGCTTATCATTCACAGAATCTCACCCAGCGGGGAAAGATCGCACTGGCATCGTTGCTGCCATTCTGTTCAAAGTACGCTGGCCCAACGAGGTAACTGTATTACCGCTTACCCCCACATAGCTCGCAGGCGTGGAGGACCATTTCATCTGCCAAGATTACTCTCTGACCCGAATAGGCCGCGAACCAGATCGCGAAAAGGTTCTCAGACGGCTCTTGAAAGAACCACTGTTTGCCGCCAACTCCGACCTTGCACTTCGGATGCTCACTTCTCGGTACGTACGATCGACGACCCTCTTTCACGCTCATCGCCTTACTACTGCACGTGGGTCAGATACGAGACAATGCACGCAATGCTGGCTCTCATCAGGGACAAGTACGGTGGCGTAGAAACTTATGTCAAGAATTCCTGTGGACTTACCGACGACGACATATCGATTATTCGGTCGAACCTGGTAGTACCTGCCAAAGCACGGATGTGAAGGTGTTTTTTCTTTGTCGTTTACCACCATGCATATCGCAGTACCGGAGCAATAATAGGATAACCACGAAAACATTGAAACTATCAAACCCTGGGTAGTGACGGGGGTCGTAGCAAGGGCCTGATTGTTGCCATCAAGGCTGGGTGGGTGATAATCGTCAACAGAAGCTTCCATCTCAACGTTCAATCAACGTTCGCCAATCATCAACTCGTGAATATGGAGAGTGTTATGACGCAGTCTTTTCCCAGAGTAACCTGATTCATGTAGATCTGATGACATGACGATCGTCGCTCGCACGCATCATTCCTTGGTATAGACGCCGTATGAAAATCTCCATCCCAACCTGGCAAGCAAGTGTGTGCAAAATTGCGACATTTAAATTAGACGTACGTGCGATATCCGTCGTGAACAAAGTAATATACAGTCAAAGAGAAGAAAAAGAAAAAAAGTCCCCGAAGCACAACCAAAGCAAACCCACAACCCCCACAACCCCCATCATCCCCCTTCAACCCTTCCGCGGACTCAACGTCACCGGTAACCCCGGCCGTCGTTGTTTCTGCTGCTGAATCGCCAGCGACGAGCCACCCGCCGGATTCATCACAGACCCCGGAAACGACTGCGTCCCCTGTCCCATCATTGCCGTCGACAACAATCCATTCTGTCTCGCTCTCGGATTCAGCGGCGATAACGCAGGTCGTCCCGACACTCCCGCCCCAACTCCCACCCCTGTCGGGGGCGTCGGCTCAGAACCCGTGGCACGCCGTCGGATTGAATGCCCAGCCGCGCTCCCACTGCCACTGCCACTTCCACCATCGGGAAGTTTCGACGACGAAGGATCGGCCGTCTTGGTATCGAACCCGGCAAACGGGAGGCTGTCTGTTCCAAGGGCTTGTCGACGAGCTTTCTCGTGCTTTGCTTGGACGGTGCGAAAGTGATTGAGTAGATCTTGCCATTTTATTTCGCTTTGTCCAACCTTGGAGCGCGTGGGTATCGACGTGACGGACCTGTGAGGTCAGGGTTACGCCAGGGATGAGGAACGTGTCGTCTGGCAGACGTACGCTTTGGGTGCGATGTGTAGGAAACCGGCAGAGTTGACCGCGTTGAGGCGATTACGAAGAGATACAAATGCACTGCTTTGTGGCAACAGCATAAGGAGACCATATAGGCATTTAAACAAGTAAGGATATCGTTCGGGCTCGAGGAGTTGAAGACGGAGATCTTCAGTTGCTACATATCAGACAACGCCAGTTGTAGAAAGGGAAAACGTTACATGTGAACACTGGAGACTCGATTAGCTGGACAAGTTTATCGATTTGCACCAATATAGCCACAGTCATTTCAAGATCCGCGCTATACATCAATGAGTTGGTTTGGAGGAAAACATGAATACGAGTTTGTCGTACAATATTGATAAGAGGTTAGAGGCATGTTCATACGCTTGCGCTAATAAACAGAGTGAGAATACAGAAACTGCATTGTGACACCATGACCGATAAAGTGTTGTGAACAGCGCTTGTCCGTCTTGCTGGAGAACATGGATCCAATAATCAGCGTCAGTTAACCGCTCAGGCGGAGATTGCGCACCCGCGTTTCTAAACTTTTAAGTCGTTTCCTGAACTCGGCGAGTTCCGGTGAGGTAACAAGGATCGTATTAAGCTTCTGAACGATATCGCTGGCAAACTCCAGATCCTGCAAGTCATCAGAACACGAGACTAGAGGATAAAGACTATGGCAGTACCTCTTCTTTCTCTAGAATTTCTGCAAATGTACGATATATTCGTTCGGTGTTGAGATTCAAGCAGAGCTGCCGAATAATCAAACTTCCCCGCGCTTCTAGTAATTTCCGGTCTGTGCTAAATAGCTCGAGAAGATTCATCATGAAGACCCGGAAGTAGCTCTCCTCCGAACTAGAAGAGATCTGTGCAAGAAGCTGCAAGTCGTGTTTGATCACCTAGAAAGCAAGCTTCAGATGGCTGAAAGACAGTAATGCACATCACCAAACCTCTTCAGATGGATCTGACAGTGTCTTGAGCAGTGCAGGGAATGTACCGTCTTCCATGGCCAAAATCTAGAATAGTATGGGCCGAATCAGCTGCTTAATCATTGGTAACCGCATACCTTCTTGGGCGCTTTTTGGTGGAGCATGATAAGCCACTGTAACGCGGCTACCCTGGTCTGCTCGTGTTCGCTCAAAAATTGTATCGTCAATTGGTTCACGGTTGCTACGTAATCAAAGACGTCTTCATCCTCACCCTGCTCTTCTTGGACAGGTGATGGTAGCATCGGAACAACTACTGCAGGCGCGGGTGGACCAGATGTACTAATCGAAGACGTTCTGGATGGTGGGCGGCTGGGTATATCTGGTGCTGCGGGTACAACAGTACCAGAGCGAGATTTCTGAGCTTGAGGTACGGTGGTTTTGTCCGAAGCGGTGGAAGGTTGGCCGTCCGCCATAGACTCAGGAGAGGACGCATCTCTTTGGGGCCCCGGTTGAAGGGTCGATTGACGGGACGGGAGAACTGGTGGGGCGGGAGGGGTTGGTGAACCAGTGAACGTGCGTGAGGATGTTGACTTTTCGATGGTTGACTGCAGGGATGATTTGTCTACAGGGTAGGGTAAATCTTGGATGACTTTCGTGAGGAGTTTATTCGTTCGTATGGCTGCGGACTGGATCATGGGAACGTGATGTGCAAGGTTGGGTAGGATCGCTGGAATGAGACGAGGCGTAAAAGGAAGCATAACTTCTTGTGCGAAACCTAAGAATTCCGCCAACCATCTTAGAGCTGTGGACTGCTGAATTTCGTCATCTGTTGAGTGATGGACTTAGCGTCAAAAAATTGTGTGTGACTGTGCAACTAACGTTGTCCGTCCAGCTGCTGAATCAGGATCTCAATAATCGCCGCGTAATCTATCCGAACTCCTTGACCGGGTATCCAGGCTACAACTCGTGAGCAGAGATAGGTCCAAAGTGAAAGAAACACACCTCCAGTACTTCGATTGTCCTTCTCGGATTTCTGCTCGCTCAACTCACCGTCGTGATCATGTATGACATCATTCTCGCGGATGAACAGGGCACGCTCCGAATGAGATAACGTGATATCAGGAAGCTTTTCGTCTGCTCGACGTTGTTCCGATGATTCTGCGATTTCTTCCTGACGGTGACGAAGAGTGCTGATGTCACGTATCTCGCGAAGAAAGTCTGCCAAGATGTTCTCGGTAGCGACGCGAACGTCCTCGGTGGGGTCGGAGAGGTACTTCCTGGATGAATCGTTTCAGTAGCAAGGGGATACCAACTTAAGAGGCACTGACAGAAGGCCATCGAAGAAATCGGGAAGATAAGAGACGAGTTCGAGTTCTGGTACCGAATCGAGGACCGTGATCCAAGATACAAGGTAACTCCGCGTGAACGGACTGATGACATAGATGCGCTCCTGAAGAAGAGGGATAAATCGGGCAAGCGAAAACGCCTTCCTGGGGGATGAGTTGCCATTGGAGAGGGAATCCTCGGGATATGGCACAAGTATACTCTGCTCCTGAGGCTCGTATTGATCGCGTATCCTGTTTGTCTCCGGGTATTGTGGGATGTACACCGAGGCAGTTTCAGCAACAATATCCTTCAAAAGGCGGTCGAGGAGTTCAGCGCCGTTCTTGACGGACAACTCCGAGTCCGCAGCAAGCTAAAAGTGCCTCAGTCTCCGTATAGTAAAGTGTGAGCTATAGATGAAATACCTTGCTGAGGGCATCGAAGATGGGGTTGAAATAGACGAGAACCTCGCCCTTGGAGACCTTTGCGATGTTGTACAAGCATTCGGCGGAGAAGTATCTTATCCTGTTCTCCGGGTCGGTGAAGCACGCGAGGACGGGTTCGATGAACTTGTCCATGTACGGGGCAACGTCGACGCCGAGGGCGATGGCAGTTCCAGCGAGACCAATCAAACCACCGTTTCGGATGTGAAGTGGGTTGGACGAATTACTGAACATGTCTACGAGTTGGTCGATGATCTGGCTGATGCGACGGTGGTCGCCTTGTTGGTGACATTCGCGAATCTGCCTGCGCAGTGGTGTCTGAGATCTGAGTGCGTAGACGCGAAATAGAAGAGCAGCATTACTTTTCTAGTTCAAGCGCTGCTGCTTTTCTCTTTTCGTATATCTTGTCTACGAGCTGCTTGGCCACCGAAGACTCTACGACTCGTCAGCGACCGCGCATCAATGTAATAAATCAATCTTACCCATCTCCACACCCCGCTGTCAAACTTGAATGGACCCTCTGACAATGGCAGCACTGCACTTGATATCGGGTCACGTGAAGTCTATTGGGGTAAAATAAATATTATGTAAGCCTTTATTATATAGCATTGCCCTCCGGGCACCCCTGGCCCCGAGGTTGGTGCATCATAGCGAATCCGAACCAACGTACATTCGATTACTACAAGCTATATTGTACATACAGTCTCTCTGAATCACAAGCCATCCTGCATGCCGGAACCCTACTCTCTGGTTAGGGTTGGGTTCCCTATAAGTCAAGCTAAGACTTCCCACGGGCGTACACTTTTATTTTCCCACGCAATTCTTGGGTTGGAAACCTGTCCCCTCGGGTCCAGGAAAACTACACTCTAATTTTAAGACAATCGGAACAACCAAAATAGATTTATTAATATTGTTGGCAGTGGCCCATCTAGCACTAGTGCTTTCAGAGCTGTCTCAGTGTCTGGTCTTTATGGTATTACTCGCTTAGACTTTCCTCCCAGCTTCTTGTATAAATCCCTCCTAGACCAGTCGTTCGTTGTTTTCTTCCCATTGTTGTTTTCTTAGCGTCTTCTGGACCATGCATCTTCAGTATTTCCATAGGTAAACGTGCTGGCTTCCATTACGCATTCGCGTGCTGACTCGTATTCGCTTTAGATCCAATATCCCAAGGGGTACATCGAACTGCGAATCCCCTGACCCTGCAAATACCCTAACAGACCGTCTGAACACGCTTCTAGACTCTTCTGGTCCAGGCTATATTCTCAGTCTTTGTCCTGGTCAACAATACATAATCACCGCTCCGATTCTCTTCGCCGCGCCGAATCAAGAAATTAGCACGGCTGGTTATCCAACAGACTCCACCAGAGCGACGCTGGTCGTCGACGGCCCAGTGGCAAATGGGACAGGTCATACTACAGCCGTGGACGGAACATGTGTCAACTGCGATGGTGTCAAACTACGCAACGTGCAGGTGACAGATTTCTGATCTTCATCTTTTTCTCACCCCTTGACACGACATGCAGGTCAATGGCACACGTCTCGGTGCACCACCGACATCCGGGGGTGCAAACATCGAAATGGGTGGCCCGAATGCCAACCAGCTCATCGAATTCGTTCACTCATTCGATCCGCGGGGTTGGTCCTGTCTCCACGTGTCGCAAGGGAACCTCAACTGCACCGACGTCACCGTCCAAAACAATAATATCGGTCCAGCAGGTTCCGAACTCTTTCAACAATGGGCAGATGGTATCAGCATTGCGTGCCGTAACAGTGTGATAAGAAACAACATGATCAATAACCCCACGGACGGTGGTATTGTCCTCTTCGGATCTCCAGGTACCCGCGTGGAGAATAATACGATATGGGTGGAGACAGTACGTTCTTGACATCTCACTCAACTTGGGGGTTTTAAGACAGTAATGCTGTAGCAAACCCTATTGGGAGGTATTAATATGGTGGACGTTTCACCATTTGGAGGGGACTACGACGGTGTCGTTGTAACCAACAACAGCATCGCTGGTGGCTTCGCTTCTCAGTCTCCTCAAGGATCAGAGACGAAAGGAACCAACAACTACAATGCCGTCATCAAGTATGTCTGTTTCCTCATTACTCTCACGGTCTCATCTGAACCAATTTAGAATTGGTATCGCTATCGGCCCTCGCACCTGGTTCGGCAACCGGTACGGCAACAACGTTAGTGCTGGTGGGATAGTGCAGGACAACCAGTTTACCGGGGCGTTTAGCTATGGTATGGCCATGAGTTCAGCCACGAATTTCACCGTCGAGAACAACGTCCTCATCGGCAACACTTCATTCATTGGTGAACGAGGCCCGAATTGCACCTCCAACGATCCCACCCCATCTCCTGCTGCCTTCGTGATCGACTTGAGTAACGTTCAAAAGTCTACGACACAGATCGAATTCGCGTCTATTTCGGATGGTGACAGCTTAACTTGCGTCCTACCTCCAACTGGCGGCGATTACTGGCCGTTTGGGCAGAACCCTAATTCCAGTGCTTCGCCGGTCAGTCCTCCCGAGGCAGCTCCAACGACGAGTTCGAGTGCCTCGTCAGCTGGCAGGACGGCGGGCACGACAGCAGGGATTATCATTGGCGCCATCGGTGCTGTGCTCTTGGTGGCAGCCGTAACCTGGTACATGCGGAAATGGGCCTTGAGGCGGTCGCCACCAGCTAGGTCGTACCCTCTATATCCTCGAGATTCCTATAACTACATTTGGCAGAAGAGCTAGAACAATTCGTGTCTGCTTGATTTATACGTTTACACACAGCGCCCGCGCATCATGTCATGGACATGTATGAATGTACTCCATATGGTACATTTTCTAGACAGTGCTACTTCTATGTATGTAAACCACCCTTTGTTCACCTACCTACGTCCTCATTAATGTATATCATGACTAACAAGTACACACATCATTGTGGGGGGCTATAAAGCGAGAGTGAGAGCAAATGTCTTTGTGAAAACCTCGTTAGGTACTAGTGCCCGCCAATCTATCTCGCTGAATGAGTGGCCATCTGACATCGGGCTTCTAGCACCTAGCTAGTAGCAATTGAATATAATATTAAACCTTGCCCATATGTACATACGTAGGGCGCTGCGAGCTTGAAGTTGCATACGTTAGTGGCGCGCCAAAGATAAGGCTATCGTGCACCGTCGGGTGTACGGCAGACGCATGTTCCAACGGTGCAGCGTCGAAGATAAGGGCAGTGCTGTAGTTTGCTTCCCTTGGCAGCGGGCACCCTGTCAGGCCCATCCTCAAAAAGGTACTCAGGAGCATATGCTCGATGTTGAGGAATTTAATAGCCGATCAGTTACATAACAGAAAAGGTCGTAATGCATACGAATGGTCCACGAAAAATAAGTAATCTTCATTAGGTTTAGGTGACAAAAAGTGTGGGATTTAGACCGTGATTATCTTCCGGCCAAGGCTGGATCCGTGATCCTATCGCGCCGTTCGAGGCTGATACCAGTTTAGTCCTTGCAAGGTCGTTTCTTGGAAGTGCGTTCGCGTCTCGAGGCCTTGATTCCTGCAGTAGCGCCACTGGATCGCTTAGGATAGGTTAGTGACCGACCTGCTGGCCGCAGTTCAGGCGACAGCGGAGGTTTCCTGTTTGAAAGCGTATCATGATGGAGACACATGTACACACTATTTGCTTCAAGTTGAACGCACCGCTACGTAGATCGGCATGCCCGCGCTGACTGCATCTGGAATTGATGGTAGCCTCGTTCTCAGAGGAGACAACACTTCAATTGAACTCGGGCCCAAGACTACCCAGCTTTTTCATGTGCTGATTTGCGAGCAAGTATTGTGAACCAGTTTAACTTACTACAGTTGACTGTCATAATGAATGGACTTCGAGAAGCTCGGATGCAGGAAAAATGACAGTATAGGTTGGAGAGGTGAAATATACACTATGAAATTCCATTTTCGCGGGCTCAGTCGGAGCTGTATCGGAGTGGAGCAACGGTGGACGACCACAAATTATTGTTCGAGGGCGGGCCAAGCAGAATGGACATTCGCTACTTCTCCCACCTTCATGGCAATTCTTCCAAAGCGCCAGCCACGTTCAAAGCCTCTTCCGTACAAACGGAAGCCCAGGGAAGCACTGCTGAAGAGTGGTCCAGGTCCAGGTCCTGCCAGCAGTGCGAAGTCTCTGGAGAAAAAGCGACGTCAAAATCTTACCCTTTACGACTGGCTAACAGTCTTTGCTTATATTGATGAGCACCCACATGAAACGCAGACAGACGTAGTCAACTTCTTCCGAACTCGAGCTGAAGGTGCACTCGAGTTCACACAGGCATCGCTCTCGCGGAGGTTAAAGGCACGAGAAGAGATTGAAAGTCGTGCACAATCAAATCCAACTGCATTGTCGAGCAAGCGGCCGCGGGTTGTCACTCGACCGGATGTGGAAGAAGCCCTCATCTTGTGGGTCCGGAGCATGGAGCTCAAAGGCAAGGTCATGAATGGCCCGATGCTCCGTGAGAAACGTCGGAGGCTCGAAGAGCAAATGGGTGTTCCAGATGCTGAGCAGCTGATGGGCGATGGCTGGATTACCTCATTTTGCAAGGCCTACAACATCAAGGAGCATCGGCGGCACGGAGAGGCAGGGTCCGTGGATGCGAAGGGCGATGCAGCGTGGGCTACCGAAGCTGTCGAGAAGCTCGCACCAGCAGCATGCAAGCAATCAGGTCTCAAACTCTCCCTTCCAAAGCCTCCCCAGCTCGAAGCACTCGAACAAGACTTAATGGACTCCATAACAATTCTCAAGGATAGGAATCGCATTTTTGGCACGCCACCTTCCATCGATGAGCTCCTCGATCCTCTTGAGGAGCGAGAAAATCTTGATACTGAGGCCCAGGTATTTGAGGATGATGCTGCGATCATTGCAGAAGTTCGTCGACGAGAGGCGGTTCGGAACGGAGAGGCTATTGAGGTGGACTCGGATGACGAAGATGATTGTGATGACGAGGCTATGGCGACTTCCGAGCTGATTGCACTGGCCGAGAAGCTCGAGGCCGGACATGTGTCACGAGTAGGCGCGGATTCTTTGCCTGACTTTCTTCATCATCTTCGGGCATTCCGGGCTGAGCTTCGTCGTGACCAGACGAAACATGCGGAGCAGACGACGCTGCCTAGCCATGGTTTTGTGAAATCAACTTGAAGCACTTCACCATTTCCTAGCTAATTAGCTTCGACTCCTATCCTTTGGGAAAAAAATTGCTATCATATATATCTCAAAACGTATTAGGATGAGGCAGTTCCCGACAGTAGATAGTGGACTGTAGTAGCGTGCGGGCGTTGTGTACGACTGTTTCTCCTCTTCTAAAATTGACATGTACATCCGACTCCGGGTCCGTCTGCAATGCATCACCCATTACTCCTCCAATTCCACTAGTGCGCCTCCCACAATACTTCGTGTACAACGTCTTTTCTACAACATGGCAACCGTCATGGTTGAGTCTAGCCAGGTCCTGGCAGTGACACCCACACCCCCACCGTTGCCAGTATCATCGCAGATCTCAGGACCGGGACTGTCATCCCACAAACTCGCGGGGTACGAATTCTACAGGACGGTGCTCGGTGGTCCAAAACATGTCGTCGCACCTATGGTTGACCAGAGCGAGCTGGTGCGTTGTGCATCGCGTGACTTTTCTATATTTTGGGAGCTAACTGGGGTTGATTTAACTCGGGTCTTTTGTGTGGTTATCGGTGGTCGATGGTAAAGTAGCCATGGAGGATCTTGGCACGGCGGTACGGTGCACAGGTGAGCTAGCTTTCGCCTCTTACATTTTCTCCGTATACAGACCTCCATTGCAGCTCGTATATACCCCGATGATCAATGCAAAGGTAAAATCAGTGTCATTCAGGCGGGTTTTATCTACTGACATCACGCTACGTTCGATGCGCGATGTGTTATTGTTGGTTTACACCCTAGATGTTCTGCCTTAATAAAGGAAAGAAGGG
>JBBPQU010000523.1:0-19018 GCA_038092655.1 Boletus sensibilis | reverse complement strand
TTAGCTTCGGTGCGTTACCGACAACTTGTTCGGGGTCGCGTCGGCGGCGCCATTCATGTACGCATCACGTGACGATAAACACTACAATCGTGTACTCACCGAACGCAAGGTGGTGGCTCCCAGTCCATGATCATGAGGAATACAGTAACGATATCAGGCTTGTATTCATGTCATGTGGTAACATATATACCCTTGCTACACAGAACCAAAACGAGGGAATCGAAGAAAATGCTGGGTACAATACCATCTCCATGAGCAGTCGCTGGGAGCGACGGTCTGCCAGCAACTATAGCTTTGACTTGATCGTAACAAGCGAAGCATTCTGCTGCAAAATCTTTGCAGCCTCTGATACCATATCGTCCACAATTTGTTGAGCAGGAAGGATATCGTGAATAAGTGCAGCCACGCGTCCGATGAGCCATGCACGAGCTTCGATCGACTTCTCCGGATGTTGTTCAAGGTCATGACCGGCAGGTATAATGCCTTTCGATGTCAACTGCTTAATTTCCTCTTGCCGGTTGTTGTTCCTGTGGGATAACATGAGTGCCCACACATGAACAAGGCAAGAACAAACGTACCAATCGTCCACATATGGCGTTCTGCGCACTCGCAAGGGGCGTCCAGTGTAAATCAACGTCGTCACCGCGTCCTCATAACTCGCGCTCAACAAAGCCTCCTTGTGCGCTTTTGGCGCACCCGCCTCCTTGGATGCCACAAATCTCGTTCCCACCCACACAGCTTGCGCTCCCCACGCCAAATTGGCGGCAAGACTTCGGCCATCATACACAGCTCCAGCGCCAATGACATACACGGGTTTCCCTGTCAACGGTGACTTGTGTCCCTTGACTGCATCCACGCACGCAGGGATGAGGATCGTCGCGGGCGTGTCGCCGGTGTGTCCGCCACCCTCACCAGCCTGTGCGCAGATGAGGTCGACACCTGCAGCGAGTGCCTTGGCAACATGCTTTGGGTGTCCAACCATCTACAATAACAAATGAGTTTCCCGGAGTCGCCATCTGACGTTTGGCGTCACTCACATTCATGATGGGTATGCCCGCCTTGTGCAATTTTTCAACTGCATGTGGAGGTGGAACACCGACGGCACAGACGAAAAGGGAGGTTTTCTCTTCGATAATAACGTCGAGGAGTTCATCAAGTTGCCCCTTTTGATAGTCATACTAGTAGCCCACGTGAGCAACAGCACGCCAGGCAGAGAAAGACATGGCATACATTCGTCTTGCGTGCGTTACCTCCGACTTGTGGAATGAGGAGATCGACACCGAAAGGAGCGTTGGGGTTCTTCAGGTCCTCCTTAATTGCTTTAATCTGGGTAGTCAGTCCTCGTGAGCGCGCATGGCCTTGGATCGCGAGGTTCGCGCGTACCTGTTGCCTTAGCACCTTCGGGGTGTACCCGTGACCGCCGATGACACCCAATCCACCAGCATTCGTGACTGCTGCTGCAAGCTCTGGCCCGGCAGCTACATTCATGCCTAGATCGCAACCGTGAGTCACACGAACGACACACTTCATTCGCATATTGTGTACCAGCAAGTAGAATGGGATGTTTGATTCCAAACATCTCCGTTATGGGGGTAGTGAGAGTGGTCATGATGTATGAAATGAGGGTGGGTGGAAAGGGGAAATGCGGGCAGTCATTTATGTAGCCTGCGCCGGCCGGTTACTTAAGACGATCCGGACTTGCCGGTCGGTGACGATGGCAGGTGATTCTGCAACAAAATCAGATCGATCATGACCGTCAGATCGGCGCATTGAAGCCTCCGGTAGTTTTCTCCATTAAAGAAAGTGTAGCATTGCTAAATAGTTAGCGGATATAATGGGTATGGAACAAAAAAGCGCCGTATGTGTAGGAAACGAGTGTATTGGATACATGCATTGACAACCGTCCATGAGGAAACGCGAATGGGGAAGGGAGTCGGAATAACTACCACCTAGAGGAAAAAAGCAAGGCTTACGAGCCCGGGCTCGCATCTTCGGAGTCAGCAGATGATGGTGGTGATCCGGCACCCGATTGCATAAGTCGGCGCAGCCGTGCTAGTTCAGCGGCGAGGGTCCTGATTATGAGCTATTAACAACTACCTGCAAGAAAGTTGGACACAGCTCTTACTTGGCAGTTTCAATAGCTTGGTCACTACGATGAGATTGTTCTGCGACCTGTGCTTTGAGTTGCCTGATCTCTTGCTGAAACTCGTCCTCAATTTCCTTCCGGATTTTGGAGTCCTCGGTTTGGAGATCTTGCACCTTCGTCTGGGTCAGCTGAGCTACCTTCATCTCCTCTGCCAGTTGCTTGTACTTTTTGCCAACTGTTTCCGCCTCTTTCTTTACTTTGTCCTCCCGCTTCCGCATCTCATCTCTGAGTCGGTCGGTCTCGTGTTTCCAACTCTCGGTCATGCTTTTGATGCTGTCGCGCAAAGTGATGTACTCTCGTTCGGACTTTTGAGATAGCGTGGTCGATTCCGCAAGGGCAGCTTCCATCTCACGCAACGATCGCTTCGACGTAGTCGTTTCCGTCTTGAGCTGCGATTTCAGAGTAGCAGCTTCTGCCTCTGCCTTGCGTGCTCTCTCGAGAACCTCCCGAAAGAATGAGGATAACACTAGGGAGGTTACAGAGATACATACCTCTTGAAGTAGTCGTTCTTTGCGCGCGACGACGTTGTTCAGACCTTCATTCTCCAGTCGAAGCCGTTCACGACCTTCTTTCAAGTCCTCCGTCTGACGCGTTAGTTGTGCAACCGCACGTTGTGAAAGGCGAAGCTGAGTTTTGGTATTCTCCAGTGCGTTCCTTGCATTGATGACACCGGTTTGAAGGTCGGCCAGAACCTTGGAGGTCCCCCCTGGTGTAAGCGAGAACCGACGGTTCGGTGATGCAGGTGCTTGGAGGGAAGGCGTGGAGTTTAGGTTCGCAGGATTGTTGGCAACACTTGGATCTATTGGGGATACCGGAGGAGGTGTTTGAGGGGAGGTGCGGTTCAGGCTCGGGGATAGGCCATCGTCGGCTAGCGCGCGAGCATTCCCTATGGGGATGAAGTTTTCAGGACTTTCCGGGAGTGTGCAGCTGAATGACTGACCCACTGCTGCAACAGGTATACCTGGTGAAATAACATTCATTAATGCGGTTGAATCTTCGGTCAGTGGAAAATCTCTAGCCTTTGGTCGGTAAGGACGTACGACTGAGAGTACGAGTAGGACTAGAAATTCGCTTGACGGGGTCTCTGTTGTTTGAGAGACTCCCAAAGTCCATTGGGATGCCTTCAGGAATACCTTCTGCCTTGAAGCTTGGCGTCGCGCTCTCGCGCCGAGGGAGCGGAAGATTCGAGTCACGACCGGCCAGTCCTTGCAATATATCAAAGCTGGATCTACGCTTCGTTTTGGGGGTTGTAAAGTTGGCGTTGTAAGATGAGGGAGGAGAGCTGATATCGAGCACATCGTCGGAACTTGGGTGGGATACATGGTTGGAGGACGCCATAAAGCCTGGAGGGAGTGGACGCGGTCCACGTAGAATAATATGCTCTAGACTGTGTAACTGAGCCTGTTGCTGTCGAATAGAGTGCTTCAAGGTTGACATCTGATTCCGAACAGCTACTGCGTAGAAGAGAACGAACCAGGTAGACTCGAAGTGACAAACAATTCACAATCAACGATGTTGAGAAATACCTGGATCGTTCAGAGAGAGTGACGGACTTGACGCGCGTGCAGAACGCAGTGAGCCGCGCGACGAAGACCTAGATAATGGACGAGCAGGAGTAAAAGGTGAATTGACCGGACTTGACATTCAAAAGGAAGTGAAGTGAAAGGATCGTGATGGCAGTCTATCGACCGAACTCCAAGGACTGAAAAGCCGAGCGCTAGAACGCGGGCCGAGGAGCTAGTCGCAACGACGCTGCTAGTAATGATGGTAGTTAGTGAAAACTAGACAGGTTTCTTGAATATTGACAAGCATTTCGGCTCCAGGTCCATATTTGTATTTGTTAGGAACACTGACGCGATCACGTGACACTGATAGTAGCGTTTCGCGGCCACCCTCCAGCATCCTTCTCCCAATACACTGTCTGCTCAATGGCCGAGTGTGGCATCTGCCTCGATGTGCTGCGGAATCCAGTTTCTATTCCATGTGGTATGTTTCACATCCTGGTGGTGCCATCACCGTTCACCTTGTCTGACAGGCCACGTCCACTGCGAACGATGCCTACGGGGCCACATCAGTTCTGGGGCAGACGCACTCAAATCTGCGTGTCCTACCTGTCGCAAACCATTCCACATAGGTCCTGATCTGTGACACTACATCCACGACAGGGCTGACCTTTCTCTCAGCAACACCTGACTTTGCATTCGTTCCTCAAAAATATCATGACTTTATCTTGCCTTCTGTACGCAAAATATATATGGACATCCCTTCCGTCGCCGCAATGACAGGGGAAATTGATACCTTGACACAACGTCTCGAGGCTTTCACCAAGGAGAATGAGCATCTGCGCCGACGATGCGCAGATTACAAGTATACGCTCGGAAACATGACATCAGAAAAGCACGCCATTATCGAACAAGAGCAAGAAGCACGAGAGGAAGCGGATAATCTACGCAAGAAATACGATTTCTTGAAGACGAAATACTGGGAGGCCCAGTCACGGTGAGCACTTGAATGCTAGGTTCACGGTCAAACCAACCTCATGCTCCTCCTGATAGCGACAATGCGTGCAACATTACGCTATCTCAAGGTCTCAGTCGTAGGAGTAGCCAGGATTTGGAAACTTCCCGCGAGGTCCTCCCGAAAGTAGAAGAGCACCCGGTGTCTCTCCAGGATTTGAACCCGAATCCGCCCAGGCCAAAACGTGCTCTACCCAAATCTCGCATGTCGACCGGTATGCGTCGCAAAGACGAACAAGTATCACAGTTCGTCAAGAGGCAGCGAACACACCGATACTCAGATGTTGGTTCTAGCAGCCAACTACTGGGAGTTGTCTTCAAAGGTGAAGATGAAGAGGATGAATAGCACGCCATATTCAAATCTTGCTATATATCTATCTCAAATGGGGCTATATACTGTATGCTTGGAGCAGATGCTTGCTCTACTGATCGTACCATATTCATGTATTTTTAGTCTGAGTGTGTAACACGCCAACGTCCCACATGCGATAACTATCAAACAGTCGGAATGACCATAGCGGCATCTGTGGAGTACATACTGTTGTAGTCGTTTAGTAAACAAATATACAAGCCACGATCGGCCAACCTAGGTCTCACATTACTAGAGACTCTATAAGATTATCAATAAATTTAGTAGCTTCGTATATCAGACAGGCAGTAGTTTAGGAGCATAATCTAATCTAGTTGCTCTCGCTCCCCAACCATCTCGTCTGAGCTCGCCTAACATCTTACTTTCACAATCTACGCTGCGCAACACATACATTTGATTGGCTACATCGCGTGATCGAAGTAGCGGGTCCACGTGGCTGCCGCGATGACTGCCAATTTTAAAGCGTACGTACGAGCTATATCCTTGCCATGATCGTGTGGATGCCACCGCCTTCTTCATAGGGGTGGGGTCGTAGCGAGCCCGTGGAAACCCATGACCCGCCCCTGGCACGGGTAGCATGAAACCTTTCGTGCATCCGAGCCTCGGGCTTGGATAGAAAGAAATCGCATATGAACTCGGGTATGGGAAATCCGATCCCTCCCACTCACGACGTCCAAGGCAGACTTGCGTTCCCCTCGGATGTATTTTTTTATAACTTTTTACATAACTTCACGAGCTCAGATACTTCTCTCGCAATCTTATCAGCGGGAGAAAATCCGTACCAATTCGCATGGTCTATCCCACAAGGCACAAACCAGGCATTCAGACCATTTCCGCTGTAACATATCAGAAGATCTTCGCCTGCTAGTTTCCACAAGCGTGCATTTCTCGCTCACAATGTCGATTTATATTTAGTTTCAATGAGAACTCAATATCAGTGTTAAATCCCCTCGATCGTTTAGTGTGATGTGCTCGAACCGCTAGGAGTAAAACTATCCGATCGCTTGGTTGATGCCTGAGAGTGGTTCAGGTTATGAGCACCGTTAGAAGAATTCGGATGGCCCTCGGATGGATTGCTGTGGCCAGATTCTCAAATCCAAGGAAGCAACGATGCGTATAAATCCCAAGCAGAGGGTCCTTGATGTCTCCTATCACCTACCTTTGTCTACCACCCCGAGTCCGCACGCTATGCGTAGAGACGCCGCAGCTCCGTTCAATTCCAACAAGGCAGACATCATCCTCCGTTCGTCTGACGACGTATATTTTCGAGTGTACCGTTGTTTGCTGGCCTTTGCATCACCCTTCTTCGACTCTATGTTCGACCTTCCCCAGCCTCGAGTGCGTAGTGCGCACGAGGAAATGCACCGTGGTCTCGAAGTGATTCCAGTTACCGAAAACAGTCGAGTGCTGGATATGCTTCTGAGATTCTG
This sequence comes from Boletus sensibilis, assembly GCA_038092655.1. Classification (NCBI taxonomy): domain Eukaryota; kingdom Fungi; phylum Basidiomycota; class Agaricomycetes; order Boletales; family Boletaceae; genus Boletus; species Boletus sensibilis. The sequence continues at coordinate 12,556 of JBBPQU010000523.1, read as the reverse complement.
CTACCCTGCCACCATCGATGACCCCCGCCTGGTAAATGCGGTAGACATAGAGGGGGTATTGGAGGCGGCTGTCAAATACGGCATGGAAGAGGTGGAAAGGAGCGTTCGAAGAACGTTGCTTGAACCGTCAATTCTGGAGAAAGAGCCATTCCACATATTTGCCATCGCCCACCGCTTTCGCTACGAACCAGAAGCGAAAGCCGCATCGACGTGCCTCTTGCGCCAACCGGCACCACCTGCGAATTCCACGACGTTAAAGTACATCAGCCAAGGCGACCTTCGCAACCTCGCGGTTTACCGCACTAAATGCTCGCACGCAGTCTTGGCGCTTGGGAACAATCTTGCCTGGCTCCAGCAGAAAGAAAGCTATGGCTTCTTCAAATGGTGGACGAACTGTTGTATGTGCACGCAGCGAGCAGACGCTCGCTTCTTGATGCATGGGGCGTACGCACGGGAGTGGTGGGCAGAGTACATGGAGGAAACCCTGGCTATATTACAGGAGACTCCTTGCGCCACTGCCGTATATCAGAATGTACGGAAAGCGCTGGAGAGGGCGGGAGGCTGCACATTTTGTCGGCGGAAGTCGCAACCCTATATGTCGGACTTTGTGCAGAGGTTTGCGGAGGCAGTCGATGAGGCAGTTGCAGGTGTGAGTGTATACCTCCTTGTTCACCGTTGGCTCTCATGACGGAATATTCCATGCAGATTCCACTTGGGATATCATTGTAAGCGTGGGTGACACTTGAGGATGATCGCTAGACAACCTGGGTAAAAATTGAGATATACTTGTAAAGATAGTGTAGAAGGTTCCTTGATGGGAAGCACTAAATTCTAATACACCCACGGTTGATGATTCGCTCTAATCCCAGGCACTTGTCGCATGGAAAAAATAAATAAACAGGGGGAGTTGTGGAATAAGCGCGATCATAAGTTGTTGGCTAGGTTCCAGTAGCCAAGCTAATCACGCGATATGACAACAAGATGTGGCATATGAGACAGAGTGTGAATAGAAAAAACAATGGAAACGGTGGGTTATTGCAACGAGACTGCCGATGCTGAGATGAGATGAGTCTCACAGCACCCGCGTTGTCCCAGGCGCATCATCGGATTAATCGGTTGCCTTGTGTCCACGGCGCAACTTCCCCTCTTCGGTGTTGCCAGTCCATGTAGCACATAGTCGGGCACAGGCGGGTAACTTCCATTTCCTCTCTCATCATGTCTGAATCTCCCCTATTTTCCCTGCGAGACCTCCAACCCGAAATTATATCGCACTACGCCACCAGCGAGCTCGAGCATCAGAGTCTGGGACCTGTCGACGCCGCCGCTCCCTTCAATCGAGCCAATGCAGACGTGATTCTCCGAACTTCAGACAATGTCGATTTTCGCTTCTACAAACTTCTCTTGTCGCTGGCATCCCCTTTCTTCGCAAACATGTTCGCATTGCCACAACCCGGCCCGCTTGATAAGGCTGCCGACCAAACAAAGTACGGGCTACCAGTCATTCCTGTGGCCGAAAAGAGCTTTGTCTTGCAGAAGCTGCTCAGTTTCTGTTCTCCCGTCTATGACTCCAAACTCCCCGTCCTGGAAAATCTAGACATTGTCATGTCGGTCCTCGACGCCGCCGACAAGTACGATATGAAGTGCGTGGGCAAATTCATCGTCAAGATGATAACGGCCCCCGAGTTCTTAGAACAGGAGCCCATGCGCGTGTTCGCCATCGCATGTCGGTACAGGGCAGAAGTAGAGACAAACATCGCTGCGCAGTACATGTTGCGTTTTGCAGCTTGGGAACCTGCGTATGTTGCTGAGCTAGACTTCATTTCTGGTTCGGATTATCAGCGCTTGGTCAAGTACCATGCGAGCTGTGGGCAAGCCATGTCTCAGCTTGTTCGCCTCTGGTCGCTGTTCCCGTTGCCGCCGCTCGACTGCAAGTTCTGCAGGAAGAATGGACTGCCACGTCTATCTCTAAAGAATTATCAAGACAGTGTTATCGACGCGCTGCGAGTACGGCCATGTGCAGAAACGTTGATGAACGCGGAGTGGATTGAGGGTATGGTGAGGAAGGCTGGCAGCTGCCAGAGTTGCCGGGATAGAGCGCCGAGGAAGATGGAGGAGTATGCAAAGGAACTTGCTGTCCCAATAAACGAGATTATCTCTGAGGTATGTGCTTCATTCGAAGTTGGCATCATCTATTAAGTTTTTTTTTCATTAGATCCACCTGGAGATCAAACCTTATTGAACCAGTCGATTGATTCGAATTGTATCTCGTCCTTGTATACTGGAGGTACTCGGAAGGGATATGTTTCGTCTTGTATGTTCGTCTATCTATTTGTGGATTGTAGAGTGTAATCTTGTAGACTACTATTACCATTGTATTTGGAGAGATAGCGTTGATATATCCTGCTTCGTGATATTATTCTTCGAGGTTTGGATGCCCCAGACGCTACACTGCGTGCTGGTCGTGCGATTGAAGATTCTGAATCGCTGACCTTCGAGTTCTCTCACAACAAGTCCCACCCTCAGGCTCTGCTATCCCGTTGCCGTGATTCGGAATCCATGATCCCTTATGAACATTTATCTGCGACCCCCTGGTGCCGTGATATTATGCGTATCGACGGCTGCCACAAAGACATCCTTTTGCTGGTCACTTTGCCACCTCCACGTTTTTCAAAAGTCAGCTGTGTTCAGGGATCATTCAAAAGTTCAATGCCAGATTGATCCGTTACAGTCAAGCAGGAAGCTTGGCGAAGGTAGTCAAAGTACTTAGCTAAGTTATGATGAACCTGCTCTTTTTCGCAACGTTAAAGACTTTGGAGCCAAGGAAGTTAGTTCTCGATGATCATGTTCGCGTAACGCGGTCACGTGACGAAGTGCAACGAACGCGTGACCTTGACTTCACCAGCCTTTGCCCAAAGGTATTGTTGAAGCGAACTCACAGAATTTTATCGCAGGTTCAGTGCGCCACTTAGCATGGCTCTGTATGAAACGCCGTCACGAATATGGCGCAGAATCGAGGACGAGAGAGAACCGTCGTCGCTGCCATCGCTACCCGCGCTCGAGCACTCCGTCGTCCCCGATACCGAATCCAATCAAACAACTACGGATGACGATGACGAACTTCTACCCGTACATTCGACACCTGCGGCTGCCTCATCCCATAACGCCACTGCCACCATCCGTTTACAATCTAGCACGTCCAGCACCGTCCGCTTTGCAACCTCGATTGCATCTCGCTCTGCCTCAGTAAAGTCGTCAGCATCAAGGTCGTTTGGTCGAGTCGCTCAGACAAGTTTTGACGTGAGCGCTATCACATCGCTACCCCATGATTCGGAGGAGAACGCCGATTCGGAGGACTCTCCGGAGAAGAGTACCAACAGCGTGCCGGAGGCATACTTACCACCTCCAGAGAGTGACGAGGCCGAGGATATGTCTCTGGTGGATGCCCTAGAGTCAATCAGTCGTGCTAGCTCTCCTTTATCACCAGAGCCGCCACCACCGCAGGAACCCACCCCGAAGAAGAAAGGCATGCCGTATGATTACTCCGTTTCTCTGCGCTCCGAACCACAGGTGAGTCTCTTTCTTTCCCTGTATTTGTCGATCGATACAACACATCGCGTCAGCCTTCTCCCATTGACAAGTATCGTAATGTTGCTCTGCGTCGGCCGCTTACTCGTACTCGAACGCCATCACTCTCGCGTTCGACGTCCTCCTCGGCGTCTTCTCCGCCTAATTCCACCCCCCGGAGCAATCGTTCTATCCCATTGCCTGGTGACACAGAGTCGCCCATTTCAGGCATTCATGTCCCACTTCCCCGATCAGCAAGCGCCTCTCCGGCCGTCACCTCACTACCCAGCGTGGTCATACAACCACCCGACAAGGACTTCTCACGAACAAGTGACGAAGACCAGGATGCATCTCCTCATGAATATGAGGAGCAGTTCGAGAGTGAACCCGAGCGGGCCTCCAACACAGATGATGGCCGCACATCAGATAGGGAACCCACGTTTTCGTCTGCGTCCTCTGACCCAAGCTATCCAATGGACCGTACCATCCAAGCTACTCGTTCCCCGATTGCTCCATCGACTGCATTATCTTCTCCTGCGCCATCGACAACGTTTACGCCGACTCCCGCAATCGCACCACGTCCACGCGCTCGGTTCAACATCCCACCGCCTCCGCAAGAACTCGACACTCAAGAAGACATCGAGGTGGATTCGGAACCAGTCACACCCCACACACGCCGAAGATCATTCCTCCTCTCCGTCATCAACTCCACCGCCCGTCCTCGCATGAAAGTCGTTCCCACACCACATCCTCACCGACGTCTGAGCGCACTTCCTGTCATGAGTGAAGTGGAAGAAGACAGACAGGCGACACCGGGGATCGCGATGCACAAGGCCTTTGCGGGAATAACACCCCGACCTAGGCGGGGTCGCATGTCACACCCCCTCGCGCAGACCTATTTGCCTGATGGCGATGCGTCAGAGGCTGGAGATGGTGACAATCTTACCCCCTATGATGATGCGAGCGAAAGAGCGTCTGTCATCTCGACCACGTCCTCGCACGATCTTGTGACCCACGTTCGTGCCAACACCTCTTACGACCCCGCTCTAGGTCTCGGCGAACGAGGCAAGATGGGTCGTTTCGATGCACAAAAGCTGAATGCATACTTGCACGGGCTCAATCGCCGTCTGCAAGAAGAGAACATTAACCTCATTGCGCGATTGCAGAAATACGAAGAGGTGAAGCAGGGACCGCGGCTGAGCGTCGAGAGTGCGGGGAGAGGGAGACGGATTAGCGCCGGGAACTCGTTGGGTGATGTGGAGGAGGAATCTGATGCGGAGGGATGGGCTGAGGAGAGGCTTGAACTGGAAGCCCTCGTCCAGAAGATGACGGAAGATCTCGATCAAGTGACGGTGGAGAAGGATCAGGTGGCCAAGGACCTGGAAAAGGAACGCAGCGAGCGGGCTAGAGATAAGGAACGGTGGCGGGAGCGGATGACAGAGGTGGAGAAGGGGGTCTCGGAGATCGTCGGTGAGCTGGAGAGGAGGGTCGAAGAAGCGGAAGAAAAACACGCCGATGCGGTCGAAGAAATCAGCAAGATTAAGCGCGACGCGGAGAGGGTTCGAGACCATCTGGAAACAGAGCGCGACCTCGCACTTGAGCGCGCTGCCAAAGCCGACAGTGCACTTGAAAGTGGCAAGGAACTTGGCGGTGTCTTGAAGGAAGCCAATGCCAAGATCAGCGCGCTCAGCAGCGACCTGCAAGCAGCCACAGTATATGTGCAAGAACTCGAGGAGGAGAGTACAATACTCCATCGGAAGGTCGGCGGACTTGAGAAAGAGCTGAAGGAAGAGAAGCTTACCAATAAGCTCGCTGAAGAAGATTTCCACAGCCAGCTCAGCGAGATGGGCACCGAGGTCATGCGGGCGACGGCAAGAGTCTCCGAGTTGCAACGAGAACTCACTGAACGCGATACCGATCTCGATCGTCTCGAGGAGGAGCTGGAAGTCAGGTCGGACAAACTAGCCGAACTCCAGCGGTGCGCCGCGCAGGGTGACAAGGAGACCGCTGAGGAACTGCGATCGCTCAAGTCGTATATTGTCGAACTGGAGGAGAGTACGGCGGAACGCGTCAAAGGCGTTCAGGAGCAACTTGCGCGTGCGCAGGACCGCGTCGATCAGTACGAGGTTGAGGAAGAACATGCCAATGATCGGATGGAAAGGCTTGAGAAAGAGGCTGAGAGGGCGGCAGAACTTGCTCGACAGATGGAGGAGGCATTGGAAGCCGCAGAGGAGAAGATGAGGTCAGACGAAGATAGGATGGCTGACTTACGAAGCAGACTGGCTGCGTTGGAACGCGAGCAAGAAAAGGAGCGAGACCTAGCGACCGCTAACATGCCAAGCAATCACGAAGCCGAGGAAGTTCTCGAGGAGGAACTGGACGAGGCCAACAAAGAGATTGCGAGATTGTCCGCCCTTCTCCAGCAGTCCCCCGCTCGACGAGCCATCGATAAGGCCAAGGATACGAGAATCGAGGTGTTGGAACGTGAAAAGGAGGAGTTATTGGAACGCGTTAGGGCTCTGAAGAGCAACTACTCAGAGATGACGACCCCGCATAAAGTCGTCAACATCAGTGGCATTTCTCCAATCCACCGACATGTTCTGTCCATGAGTCTCAAGACGCCCAAGACGCCTGGAGCACCACTTAAAGACGTACGTCGCCGACATCATTCCAAGGTAGAAATTGAGGATTCACGACGATCTTTGACAGCTTTCGTGGTTGAATGCGACTACTGGGGGTGACCCGAGTGCCCCGCCACTGTTGGCGGAGATCGCAAGACTGCAAACAGAACTCGACCGCGCGAACGAGAGCATCGATCAGAAATTGGACGAACTGCAAGAAGCGGGTCTTGACGTCGTGGAGCTTACGAAGAATCTCGAGGATGCACGTTCCAGCATCGTGTCACTTGAGAATGAGAATGCGAGATTGCAGAGAAGAGAGGAAAGACGGCTTCGTCGACTCGAGAAGCTACGGTGCCAAAAGTGTTTCGTGAAAATCGACCCTTCGAGGCTGCAGCGAGCCTATGAAGTGGATGAGAGGTATCACATGAGACAGTCATCTTCTAGACAGTCATGCTAACGCTTTTGGATAGTTCTCTCTCCCTGGACATGTCGGGAGGCGATTTCCTGGCCAATCCACCCACACCACTCATCAAGACAAGCGAGGCACTCCGCGTGGAGCTTCAAAACGTGAACGCTCAGTTAGACACCATGAGGAAACAATGGCAGGACGAAAAGCGTCAGCTCTTGGGCGAAAAGGCTGTTCTCCAGGACGCTGCGAACCGTATGAACATCGAAGTGCGCAACGCGAAACAAGAGGTGAGGAAAGCGGTTGAAGCGGAACGGGAGGGCCGCAGATCAAGAGCGGATACGCAAGGGGTAGGCACTTCACCTTGTGCAATCTATGCATGAATTAACGTTTGTTTCAATCGTAGGAGGCCGAGAAGGCGAAGGCAGTTATTGCTGATCTCGAAGCAGAATTGCAAGCAGAACGGTTGCGTCTCAGAAAGATGTCCACTGAGCAGGACCGCCTACAACGCGAGATCGGAGACGTTGCTCGACAGTTGCAGCGCACTGAGACGGTAATTATGATAATGACATATTTCACTTCATCGATTGACATCAAAACCTAGGATATGGACGACGTTAAGTATCAGTTGCAAAAGGCCAAGCAGGACAATCACGAACTCGAGACTGAGCTCCGAGGTACGAGGACGGGTCTCCTGTGGGATTCTTGCCTGAAACAGCCACTGCAGTGAACACGAACGTGGAACAGAAAGCACGACTTTTGGAATCCAAAGTGCGCGAAAACACGTCGGCGATCGAGCAACTGCGACAAGAACGTTCCATTCTTGCGCGAGATCACAAAGACCTTCAACAGCGATATGCCCAGGTCTCCGAGGTGGGTTTCGTCAAAACGTTTCTCTTGGGACAGTGCTGGCCTGACGCTCAGACTTTTTGTCGCCAGCGGGCTCATAAACTTCGGAACGAGTACTCGGCGTCGCAGAAATCGCACGAAAACCGACGTCAGCAGCTGGACATCCATCTTGCCGAGATCGAAGAACTCCGACATGCGCTTTCGAACCAAGCCGACGAACTCCAGCGGACAGAACAAGAAAAGAACCGGATGGTGATGGAAAAGACAGACATTGCTAGGACCATTGCTGCACTCGAGGCGGAACTGAAACGCGTCCGAAAAGACGCGGAGATCTTTGGTCGCGATTTGAAAGCGCTCCGTGCAGAAAAGGAGAAATCACGGGAGAGGCAAAAGGAGGAGGTTGCCAAGGCGGAACGTTCCAGAAAACAAGCCCAGACCCAGATTCGTCTCCTCAACGATCAGCTTGAGAACCAAAAGGCGAAGACGAAGAGACTGCAGCAACACGTCTGCTCTACGTGCGTACTCCCTGTTCTTCAGACGGTCGTTGTAATTGTCCCCCTTTAGAAGCGATGACGGCCAGATTGAAGAACTGAGGACGCAGCAAAAACAAGAGTGTAAAGGGCTGATCGTTCAGATCCGTTACTTGAAAGCCAAGTTCACTCGGGAATCGACGTTGCGGGACGATCTCAGCTATCAAAAGCAATACCTCCTTGTACTCCTGTCGAGTTTCGAAGAAAGGTATTGTGGACAACATATCTCCCAGTCACCTTCGACCTGACGTATCCGCGATTAGTGACAAGCGTATCTTGGCTTGCATATCGCGAATAGGATACCCTAAACCTTCTCCACCTGCTGTCACGAAAAAGCGGCGGACCTTTAAGGGTGTTGCGTGGTGCATCGTATTTATTCGTCGTGCAAAGTACGTCCATGCGGTCGAGTTGTACGCAACTTCTCAATCTGGTACAGGTTCGCAAGCAATGCTTGGCGAGAAGCCTGCGCCAACAAGCAAGCCATTGCGGACGCCCTGCAAGAGGTCCGTCGACGTAGGACGATGGTTTAGTATAGGTGAAACATTTTGTATTGTTGTTGTCGTGTTTCCCCGTCGGTGCATGTACACCTCGGGCTGTTGTCTGTATCCTGCCCATGTTGTGTAGCGTGTATTATTGTGATCTCAGCACTAAAGTCGATTGGGACTGAGAGGGAAGCTATTACTACGAAGATTGGGATGGCCCGGATGGGGGGTGTCGCTGCTTGCGCGTCTCCGAGATAACCCGAACCGCGTCCTTTGAGAATACGTAGGACAAACCACTCCAGACGGTGGTTATGGCAACTAGGGCCCTAACGAGAACGCATCAGTGATTGTACGATGGCCGAATAACTGGCGTACTGCATCTCGGGGAGATATGCGCCGAGAAATGCCGGACCGATCGGGGCGACGGTCGTGCCGAACATCAACGCAAGCTGCGCAGCGGTGTTGTACTAAAAAAACCCCAAAAAAATAAGCGTTTCTACGCAGCAGACCAACGAAAAAACGAAAATGTACATACCTTGCTGATGGTTGTTGGACGTACTTCGGCAGAAGGGATTGAAAAATCCCAATAACGTCGCCAAGTTTTCTACATAGCACGAACGGATCGATAGTGTGCTCCTCTGTTTCCAGTGACACCGCTTACTGGGTGGGGTAGGGAGGTGTAGCGGATATAAAACGCGGATAGGCTGAGGAGCGCGTCACGTCCGATGATGATAGTCGCTAACCACACTGGTTCGTACGGAGGAGATGAAGGTGCGACCAGGTGGGAAAACTTGGGGTACGTACGAGGAAGCATGCCTTTGATGGCGAGCGCGACGGTAAGGGTGGTCATCAATGCCTTGTCAGCGGCGGGGTCGAGGATGGTGCCGAGCACGGAGTGCATGTTGAACCGCCTTGCCAAGAATCCGTCGACCTTTTTAATTCATGTAATTATTATTGTTATTGTTGGTTTTTTTTTGCAGTGCTCGACGAGTCATGTCCACTGTTGGAAGCACAACGGATCACTCACGAGATCTGAGAGACCAGCGTAGACGAGCAAGCCGGTGGCGAGATAAAAGTCGTCGTGGAAGATGGACCATCCGAGGACGGGGCAGGCGAGGATGCGTGAGGCGGTCAGCAGGTTAGGAAGGGTGTAGATATTTTCGCGGAGGGTTGGTCGTTCGCGCGACTCGGTCCTGACGTTGGTCTTTTTCTTTGGTTCTGGCTCCGAGCTGATGACTGGGGAAGGACGTGCATATTGTACGCAACGTGTCGCTGCGATATTCCTCCGCAGAAGGGGGGGTGGAATGAGCTTGAGTTGACAACGAAAATGGGGGGAAATCTGCGAGACACGTTGACAGTGCGAAAGGATGGGTGGAGGTCGAGCACGAGAGAGACCCAGCAAACTACGAACTGAGACTAGTGAGGACATGGACAAGATCCTGAGTACCAAATTTGGAATATCATGGCTCATAATGCACGCCGGCGCTTGTTGTAGACGAACAACGCTGAGCGCTAGATTTCTCGGGGAACTTGAACCGGAGCTGTGAGTACAGTGGCCTTTCTTCTGACATTGGGCAGAACCAACGGATTATTTTCAGCTTAAGAAAAGTATCTTTGATTCAGAATACAGATGTTGAGCCGCGTTCACCCTTCGACCGCCTACTACTAGGAGTCCGAGAGATAAAGGGTGATACACCCGAAGAAAAACCACTGTATCTGTTGTACAGGTGGGTCTCAACACTCGTTTCCCATTTCCATTGCACCCGATGCCTCTAGAAGGGTATATCGAGTTCCACCTAAACAAAGTTGAGTCCACCTGAGACACACGGAGACAAATCAACAGAACACGCACCGCTTCCGTCGCCTTCTCCACTTCCGCCGTGAAGTGATCCCCGATGAACGTGCTTAGATCCAGATATGCCGCTGGTCGACAGCTATGACAGGCAGCTGCAGATTCCAGTGCCTCTACGATCAGCATCGGATCGGTGACCACCTTGGCACATGGCCGCTCCCGAAGCGCCTCCCGCGTGCGTTCCATATACTCGATGAACCAAACATTCACCTCGTAAATCTTCCCGTCTGCGAGCGGCCATGACAGCGAGTGGTGGACACAGTCATCACACTGGAACCACACCCAGCGCGAAGCGAAGCCAGGGAACCACGAAAAGTCTGACGTGAGCGAGCACGCTGCCACGCTGCACTTGCGGTGGTACTGAAGGAGTTTGTGGTACACTGAAGCTGGTATGTGCTCCAGCTCCTTGACGTACGGACCGAACATGGGGGAGCGAAGCGTATGTCGGGCTGCTAGGCGCGTTTCGGCTTCAAACCCGAAGCGGTACGCGATGGCGAAGACGCGCAGTGGCTCTTCCTCTAGGAACGCAGGCTTGACCAGTAGACTCCGCACCCGGTTCATGATACCCTTCATCGCAAACTTCCTCATCATCTCCAGCACGGTTTGGATGTCGTCGAGATTCTCCAGGATGGGGTTAGAAAAGGGATAGCAGAACTGGAGGACCTTCTCGGTCGTCACTCCATCTTCGACAAGGTCGATGGTGTCCCGTCCACCCTCCTGCCTCACGACCAACCCCTCAAAAGCGGGAGAAGGCGAAGAGGATCCAATGATCAGACAACGCTTCAGTAGAGGTGAAGACATGGTCAAGAATAACTTGTGAACAGCGAACCGTGCGCCGTCTGAGGCGTGGAGAGTGAGGTCTGCGTCCCGGTCGTCAAAGGGAGAACGATATGGCGTGACTTCGAGGGTCAGAGCTGACATATCGACAACGACTTGCGACATGGGAGGCAATAGAAATTGGTGACTGCTCGATTGATTACGCTTCCGAAGTAGATATAACCACCACACGAACACGAGTCCACTAACATTACATGAGGCCCAGGTCAGTTTTGCGCATGGCATGGCAGTGATGCTGCATCTACTGTTGATAAACACGAGGCGATATCAAAAAAATATGTCTGCGATGAGACTCATCACGGGGATGGGGGGGGGATCCGTTTTGTGGGTGTTCAGTTTGGAAAGCTCCTTGCGGCTTCATGTGTGTCAGTCATAAAGGGGTAGAACTTGCTGGGGCTCACACATGCCCTAGTACGTTTGTTTGCTTCCGAAGTGACAGCCAAACAATCAGTTCTCGACTCCTTGCATTTGCCTTGCACCGTTCTTACGATCATGACATGTGACACGCGTTAACCATGCCATGCGATTCCAGATCTATAACTAGCTCGAGGCGACTCATCTCCTCAATGCTCGTGCCGACATGAGATGCCTCATGAATATCATTTTGATCATCTTATCACATCAAATCATGATGAAGTCCTGATTACTAGAGTACTACAGCAATGACGTCGAGAAGTTACATGCTAAAATCATTTATTGCGTCTTACTGCGGTGCGTCCCCAGAAGGTCGTCGTTGGTACCACGCCGCAATGACGCATCTCCACTCAATGCCATCGTGCATCGTGGCACAGCTCCTCGTTATACCGCGTGCTTGCTGTCGCCAAGGTCGACCCCTTTCTTGAACGTCTCAGCATCAAGGACAATCGAAGGCGAGGAAGGCGGTGTCGTAAATGCTGTAATGTACGAAAACTCGTGTAGATCGAACGACTCGGATGCGGACGTGTTTGTGTCCATCCCGGGGGATTCAAGGCCGTCCGCATGTGGGATTCGGAGAGTTACAGAAGCAACGGAGGTCGAGAGCTGCTTCTCAGAAAAATGCGCGTCAAGTCCGCCAGGTGTCTCGGCTGTGCCCTTTGGAATCAGTCAGCGGTGCGGCTCTGATCTGTACTTGCCCAGGCTGGTTACCTGTCCCGCTCTCAAACATTCCGCGACTTTGCGTCCTTGACGTCGTCCTAGGACTTTCGGGGATACCTTCCGGCTCACAAACACGAAGCTAGTTCTCGATTTTCGCGGGACGACTTTCGATGACGCAGGCCTCTTCAAGTAACCTCTGATGTATAGCTCTTCCTTGAACGTTTCACTAGCCAGTGGCGCCAGATCAGGACCGTATCGACTGGTATCGTCGGTCAGAGTGAGAAAACCGAAGCTTGTTGGTCAATTATGTACCTATTCTCAGAGGCAGAGCTGTCTGCGTT
>JBBPQU010000522.1:0-19034 GCA_038092655.1 Boletus sensibilis | reverse complement strand
CGGCGTCACCAGGCTAGCTTGGTTGAGACTAGGTCTCATCGTAGTATCTCTGATGATTCAGTTCAACACGTCGTCTATGCTAACAAGTGAGGGTGATACGTTGGTGGACGCACTCCAGCTGAGGGTCCAAATCATATTATTGCTAGGAAAAACAATCCTCACGGCCGGCTAGCTCAGTTGGTTAGAGCGTCGTGCTAATAACGCGAAGGTCCTGGGTTCGACCCCCATGTTGGCCATACAATTTTTGTCCTTGTGTACGGTTGGATCGACTCTTTGATGGTTTTCTTGATCGGTATCTTCCCCGCGACGAAAAACTTCAAAAAAGATACGAAAAATCACTTTACGCCATTCCTTCCCCTTTCAAAAAGCTTCCAGGTCGTCGTCGTCTACCAGCTAGCACGGTCTCATCGATGACATGGGTTCGTTGTTCATGTCTTCCATGAGACCGTGGTCGCGTCTGCCAAGGCTGAACCAGTGATGAGGAGTTTCTCCGTCCGACCTTTACTGGCTAAGGGCTTTGCTTTTTCACCGGGAGAGAACAGGTGTTGGGTTCCGACTCGGACTCACTTTTTCTGTTTCACCACTCGGGCGTCCTTGTGCAAATCGTTGTTGGCGAGTCCCTATGGCTGCCGTCGCCTGCCCGAGGTTGTGTCGGTGGGAGGTGCACGTGGCACGTCCATGGTATCGACTCTACGATATAGACACGAGATGCTGTCCTACAGTAACTCGTACATGCTGGTTTAAAAAAAAGTTACCCCGTTGCCCATCCAGCGACGAAAGCGAGAAAAAGAGTCCTCTTGGCTCGTAACAAAACGCGGTCACCGATACGACAACCAATCTAAATTCACAAACCGACGTGGACGAACGGCACCCACGACATGAACGGCGCACCCCGCGCACGAAGACGCCCGATAGCCACATGCAACGCCCGCGCGGCCCCTCTCGCATCCGGTAACTCGCCCCCTCCCTCTCCCTCGCTCAGATCGAACAGCTGCTCGTACACGCTCTGCGCCACCTCGGGCGCATCGCTGTCCCCGATCGACCACGTCGTCGCGATCACACTTCGATACCCCGCTAACAACATCCCCGCCGCCAGATGAACAGCCTCCTCCGACAACGACCGATCGCCCGTCGCCGTCTGGCACGCCGAGAGAAAGGCAAGACCACCGCGCGGGCGCTCAGAGAGTTTGATGATATCGGACAGCTTGAGGCGGCGCCCCGTGGCGAGCATGAGGCCGCTGTCGAGCGGGGAAAGGCGGTCCTGGATTCCGTGACAGGCAAAGTGAACCCAGTGCGCGTGAGTCATTCGGGCGAGGACGTCTTCGACTGTGCCTGTGCTTTGGAGGAGGGTGATGTGTGGGGAGGACAGGGCGTCAACGGCATTCTGGAGGTGTGTTATTTCCCGGCATGCACCGGGGAGTCGCGCTTGTCCGTCCGAGTCCGGTTGAGGGACAGCGAGGATGCGCAGGCTGGTGTTGGCGACGTGATCTTCGCGTGGTAACATGAGAGCACCGAGCGTAGGGGTGTACGACGAAATCACAAAGTCCGACGCCATTGCTCCCGGTTCGTTCGTGTCATAAAGACCCGCAGCGTGAATGGGGAGAAACGCAAAGGGCCCAGTCGGACACCAAAAAATGCGACGCAACTCTCCAGGTGTCTGGGTATGCATGGGTCAACCGGATCATTGGGTGCCAGAGAGCTGACTTACCAAGCATCCGAGCCTCTCCAAGACCGGGCGAACGACTTTCCTCCACAGTTCAGACAAGATCTGCTTGAAGGCGTCATTGGCGTTGAGCCGTTTTGACGCGAGCCTCGCAGCCCGCTCAGGCCACCACCTTCGAGCAGGTTCTTGAGCATAGTCTGCAGTGATACCGCCTCTGAAAGGGTGATATCAGGGAGTGGAACATGGAGGGGATTGTCCGAGTTCATGGTCACGATCAATGCGTCGCATCTTCGTTCACTGGCATTAAGGATGACGACAGGCCCAGAGTGCGCTGCGGCAGCAAGTTGGGTAAACGTCCTGGGCAACAAGAATCGTTCAAAGCCTGGTGAAAACCGGACCTCTGCGAGAAGATCATCACGCTCCTTCGCGAGAGCGCGGTGCCGTCGCGCCTCTCGTTCGGGTGACACCATATCCAGATCGCCCGTCCTCCCAAGATGTACGAGTGGATCACGCGCGCTGACCATCTCCAACTCTTTGGAGACGCGCAACAGTCGCTCCGCAAGCGCCGGGTACTCTTCCCGCAACTCGTCCAGAGGGGTGCGTAGTTGCAACAGCTGACCCCAGACGATGGAGCGTCCCTGTTCGAGCCATTCGACAGCCGTTTGCGTCCGATGTAACTCGATTGCAGAGGCGGCGGCGTCTCGTGCGACATTTGCAGCTCCCTGCAGTTCGCGATGTCGATCTTGGAGGGGCAACCCGATCCATGCCAACTGGGGAAGTAGACCAATCGCTATCCCATACGCATTCAGAGCGTCACCCTTGAGCAGCTGAGCCGTTACAATCCAACCCCGTGATGCGTTGAAACGATTAGCAGACGAACCAGTGGACGAGCGAGCTGCGAGCGAAAAATGCGACTGTGCGCTGGGAAGCGCAGAGGAGTCGCCCAAACCCGCGAAGCGAGCAAAGAATGCGGAACCGAGGGTGCTCAGCCTGAACGCCTTGATAGGATTTTCGTCTGGAGTACGTCTCACAGCTTCCTCGAGCATAGAGATTGCTTTATCAACGTCGGCTTTGTCGCCGAGGCGTTCAAAGCGAAGTAACAAGGAGTTGCCAAAGTTGTTGAGAAACCCGTGCCTGTAAGGGTGATCTTCCGGGAGTAATCGCAGAGCGTCTTCATAACAGGAAATCGCTTTGTGGATGTCCGCCAGGTCAGCAAAGGACCCGAAGCGCTTTGATAACGCGCTGCAGAGATTGCTGAGTATAGCAGGCTTGTCAGCATGGTCGTCTGGCACGAGTCGCAAAGCCTGCTCCTGCATTGAGACCGCTCTATTGATGTCAGCGGCATCACGACTCAGTTCGAAACAGTCAATCAACAAGCCACCTAGAGTGCTAAGCGTCATAGCCTCGCTGGAATGACCCTCGACAGTGTGCGCCAACGCGTCCTCCAAGGCTGAAACGGCCTTTCTGAGGTCGGCGGGGTCGCCAAGACGCTTGAAACGTCTCCACAAGCAAGCACTGAGATTCCTTAGACGGGTACGGCTCTCAGGATGGTCTCTGGGCGTGAGAAGCGCGACATCCTCGAGAACGGCGACGGCTCTGTCGATATCTTCGATGTCACCCAGAAGCTCGAAGCGGTCCACCAACGAGCGACTGAGATTGCTCCGGAAACCTAACATGCTGGGATCGCTCTCCGGCATGCGGCGCACGGCATCCTCGAGCAACAAGATCGACCTATGGATGTCGGCGACGTCGCCGAGTCGCTGGAAGCGAACCGAGAGTGTGTATCCCAGATTGCTTAACCTGCTGGGCTTGTAAGGATGGTTATCTGGAGTCAGCCTCACGGAATGCTCGAGCACTGAAGCCGACGTATTGATGTCTGCGAAGTCGCCAAGGCGCTCGAAACGTCTGAGCAACGAGCCACCCAGGTGATTAAGACAGGTGGATTTGTCGGGATGGCCATCAGGTGCGATTCGGATGGCATCCTCGAGCATAGCGATCGATCTGTTAATGTCGGTGAGGTTATCGAGGCGCTCGAAACGAACTTGTAACGAGGCGCCAAGAGTGCTGAGCGTGCGCACTCTGTTGGGATGGTGGTCTGTAATGTGTCGCAAGGCATCTTCAGCGACGGTGATAGACCTATCGATGTCGGCAAGGTCCTCGAGACGGTCGTAGCGCGACCTGAGCGAAGCACTGAGGTTCCCAAGCATGTTCGGCTTATCGGTGTGAGGCTCATCTGGGGTGAGCCGAACAGCATCTTCCAACGCCGAAACCGACTTTTCTATATCAGTGAGGTCACCGAGGCGCTCAAAGCGCGTTCTGAGTAGATGACCGAGATTGTTCAGAGAGCCAGCTCTAGCGTTCTCGTCCCGACAAAGTGGTAGGATATCTTCGAGAGTGGTGATCGACTTGCTGAGATCAGAGAGCTGATCAAGGCGATGGAACCGGATGCTGTATGACATGGCGAGCTGCAGGAGCCAATAAAACCTGTTTGGATTGCTGTCTTCAGCGAGTTGAACGACATCGTTCAAGAGTGAAATCGCCCTGTTGAGATCTGCCATATGACCAAGCTCCTGGAAACGCCCCAAATGAAAGAGCGCCGTGTCACCTAGACCATCCGCCTTGTCAGGATCATGTTCTGAGGTGGACTGAACGGCATCTCTGGCATTGTCGGTGGAAGTGGGTCCAACGACATGGTCTACGGCCGAAATCTCAAGCGCAATGAGCGCTGAACGGTAATGATAACTCTCGATAGGACAAAATTCCAGAACTTGTGACAACAGTTGCCTGGCCTCGTTCGCATCTGTCTGGTCGCCCTGCTTGTTGAAGCGAGATAGGAGTGCCACAGCGAGATGGAATAAGGTGGCAGGGCGATCCGGATGACCCGCGGGACGCAGGTCTAGTACATCCCGAAATAGGGTAATAGGAATAGCGACGTCGATATCGAGGTCAGCACCGCTGGCTTGACAGTGGATGAGCTCCGCCACAGCCAGGTTGAACAGGACGACCGGGAAACAAGAGTGATCAGGTGGACACAGATCTACAGCATGTGTGAATCGCTCGATGGACGACACGAGGTCTTCTGGTTCTTGATCCTTTCGGTAGCGCGAGAGTGTACCTTGACCATCGTCTGTGACATCTCTCAGACGGCGGGTGACGGAGTCGGCCTGTGATTGCTGACGTGTTAGTGACGCGCATGCCGCGATGGGATGCTATAGACTGACATCTGGGACCCGAAGCACGTGCGCTACTTCATCGCGTTCAAAGTGGCCGCGCTCCACGGCCACGAAGAGGGAAGAACAAGAAGTGACAAGTTCGCCCTCATCCGGCGGGAAGTGGAACGCTCCATAAGAATGTGAGGACCTAGGAGGCGCGAGTTCAGACCCATGATACTCACGAGACGTGGTCTCACTCCGATCCAGCAATTCTCCCACAGAAACGTCAAACTCGCGCAACGACGTTCCATTTCCCAAAACAGGTGCGAATTCGAACGAGGCACTGATCCTGAAATGCAACTTCGCAGAATGCGCCAGAGGTCTAAGGACATGTGAGGACCATGTAAAGCGACTCGGACGCAGGATTGCCATACAGAACGATACCGTCATCCCATTCGATGATCGACGCGTCCACTGAGATCGGTTTATTGGCTGTCCGCCATTCGACCCCGTCGACACACACGGAAACATAAAACCCGACCGGAATGCGTCTCAGACCAATAGCGACATCCGTCGCACGAATACCTGAGAGGCACTTCGAGTCAGACTCGACGCGAAACAAAGAGCGAGAAACGCACGCGTAATCACGGGTCTTTGCGACCGAGACTCCAAATCAAGGTGACGCGGTGTCAGACGATTCTGTCCCATTTCACTTGATGACGCAGAGTCGGGACGACGCCGTGGTTCAGAGGTTCCAATGGTGTATTTCCTTTTGCTTTATTAGATCAGTTTTCAGCGTTCAGATGATGACTTGGATTTGGCTGGGCGAGCGCAGGCGACAACTGCTTACGGCGATTCATCATGCTGCGGTTGTCATGATCAATGGGGAAGAAACTTCGCTGGTTATTGGGATTTGGACACCGCAACTCAATTATTCCTACTACTTAGTAGAGCTCGTGTATTTCATCCAGTCGTTCTGCCAGGACATTCTTTAGCTAGCAAAGAATATTGCTCATGTTCAACTGCAATTTCAAGTTTGCCCACACAAGAGCGACTCTTCTGGCTGGGGACTGGCACCGCCACGTTCACACGCACCAAGCAGCAATCGTAATTGAATCGTCCGCAATAAATAGTTTGCCAAGTGATAGGCTTCACAACCAAGGCTAGTAGTAGAATCTCAGAACGGGGGGCGTTTATGGTGCAACATCAGACTCCCAGGGCTAGCAGTCTGTCCAGTCGTCACCCTATGACTACGATCTACATATTTCGCCTAGCTCGAGCCTCTCAACGTGGGATGTTACTTAGTAGATCTGAGTCTTGAGAGCATCACGACGAAGACTTACGCAAACTTACGCAGCTGCAATTGTCTCTCTATCATCAGGTCTGTTTCGTCACATTACTTCTGTGAATGTTGTATTGATTGTTCTTTAGTGAGGACCGTGATCGATCTTCTAAGCACAGTCGAGCATTCGAGGTGCCCAGTTCCGAGTCGGATGTTCACACTTTTCGCTCCACCGAACACCCGAAACACCTGGACCTTGTCAAGCCGAATCTCTTTACGACAAGAGAGCTCCAGCCTCCAGACCACGGGAGATCGTCTGACAATTGTCTAGCCTGGCACCATTTTCGAGCACCACGTCGATGGTTCCGCTTGAGGCTCCATTACGACCCATCTCGGGTGAACTTGGAACGACTCTGCTCTCCCGGACACCATTTTCCTCTCTACGATTTCCGCCTAGGACCCGAGACTCGATTTCTCGCGTACATCCGAACCGCGCTGATCGCTACCACCATGAAACGGATAGTAGGCTATGGGCAGTCGCGTCCACGTCTGGACAAACATTGTACTTTCAACTCTCTCTCGGACCACGTTGCACATCGATCCCATGTAAAGTCCAGTTTGCAAAAAGGTAGGTCGGCCACCCAGCACTGTGCGGTGTGCATCCAAGTCAAACCCTCATGTCGCGCGTTTCGGGATCGTTCTCCACATGACCCGTAATCCCATCGTTCGTGCCTCTCTTATCGGTGTCCCTGACCACCGAACGGCGATCTCGTCAGTGAGTCCCTAGTAGTCCCCCCCTCTCTTCACTCAAAGCCTAACCACCAGCTGTCGCTCCACGGACCGTCTGGGTGGCAGGGGCGAAACGAAACAAACACCTCCCTTTGCCGCTTTCGAGACGCCCACGGTTCCTACCTCGGGCGCGCCGTGGCGATCCCGTGACCCTTCTCTTCGTCGAAGCCCCTCATTACATACAAGGACGCTATTCGCATCAAAAGGTCGAACCCCGTCTTTTTAATTGTCTGCGAGCTTCCGAGTTCTTCGACAAGTTCTCTTTTTACCGTCATCGCTCACGTTCTCTGATAGGGACTCGGGATCACTTTTCCTGGGCAATCCACTGTTCGGTACCGCCCGTTTCGAACGGCGATCACGACGAAAAAAAAGTTGGGTAGCAAGTATAGCTTGATTCTATCTTTTTTTGAATCCTAAAAGTCTAGACCTACGGATTACTTTTCCCGCCGAGGCGTTCGGTACCGCCCGCTCGAACGGCGATCACGACAAAGTTGCGGTGTGGCACAACCTTGAACCGGAGGCACTTTTTTGATTCTAGACCCTTCTGAATCTTCACCCGGGCCATCCGTTTTTGGCGCCCATTCAGAAGCTCCGAGCGTGGATGCTTCCGCGGAGCATCGCACGCGCCCTGTACTTTGTCGCGTAAGACTCGAGCACTTCCTAGAATGAGACTGATGACACGGTACCCTCGTCTCATGACAAAAAGCCTCCATACGTGTTCACACACACAGCCAGTACTTCGCCGGGTACTTACTTTCCCAGAACGGTTAGAGCGTTCTAGTTCAGGAACTAGATAACTCGTATGTATATGTATATACCGGGTATGACATCCAAAAAAAAACGCGCCCTTTACATGACGATGCAATTCTTGATCTTCTTGCCCCTACCACCCCCCGGCGACGCCTTGCTCTCCTTCCTCCGCCGTTCCTCTTCCCCGGCGCGTCGTCGCTCGAGAGCTTGTTGCCGTCGTAGATAGAGCTGTTGTGCCCGCTCGTCTTCCTCGGCTTGCAACTGTCTCGCGAGCGCTTGACTACGTCAACACCGCCCGGCATCCCAAAAATGTGAGTGAAACACAAAAAAAGAAACACGCACGTCACGTCATGAGAAGCAACAACAACAACAAAAAAGAAACGACTCACTCGGCCGGATCCACGACCGCGTACAGCCCCGCCTCCATTTCGAACCGCCTCAACGCCCCTTCGGCCGTCTGACCTGCCACGTCCCCGCCAACCGGTACGGCACGGTGGAAATTGGAATCGACAAATGTCGACCAGCCGCCGTCGACGTCTTCGAGGCGTTCCCAGACGATGGTCGGTTCGTGTAGGAAGACGTCGTCCGTGACGAGTGCGTAGAGGGCGGCGTCTTGTGTGTGTTCCATGGAGCTGGGGTTGGGATTAGGATCGGAGTCGGCGTTGGGGTTAGGGATGGGGTGCGGGGTGACTGGGCCTGGAGATTTGTACACGACGGAGAGGTGGGCGTTGCGGAAGAGCGCGACGAGCGACCCGGGTCGGAGCGTCGATGCAAGCTGGAAGAGACCGTGGTACGTCAGCTGGGATTTCGTCGCGTCCAAAAACTGCTGGGCGATGATGGCTAGAGGGGGGGAAAGCGTGCGTAAGAGGTCAGTCGAGAAAGGGCGACCGAACGAAAGCGGCGTAAAACGCGCTGCGAGACTGACCGTGCTCGATCTTGTGCTGTTCCTCGTCCGAGTAGTGAGTCGTGCTGTGACGCGCCAGGGACGTGCCCCCACCCCCACCCGAACTCGAACCTGCAGCTGCGCTGCTACTGCTCCCCGCAACAGGCTGACTCGGCCCCGCTTCACTCTCACCCTCCCGCCCGTCACCATCCCCACCCAACAATTTCCCCTTCGTAATATAATCCGCGTCCGCAATCAACGTCACCGCAGTGTCATAATCCCGAATCCGCGCCATCACCTCTGCTTCGGGGCTCTCTGGATCGACGACCCATCCGTGGACGAGTGGGATACCGGCTTGTGCAAAGAGGGCAAGTTCGCCGGTGTCGGAGGCGGGTGAGAAGGCGGTGACGCTGGTGAATTGGGGGTTGAGGTCGAGGCCCTCTGGATGATATGGGCCGCGAGACACGGAAGAGGGGGCAAGGGAGAGGGGGAGAGGATGGGGAGAGGACAGCACGAATGAATAAAAGAGAAACAGGGAGGGACGGGAGACACGACTAACTCGTGGTACTGGGCATGATCGACAACGCGGCAGAGATATCGATGTCAGGACAGTTCGTCAAGAGGTACTCGCCGACGAGTTGGGAGAGGAATTCGTAGGATACGGTGGTGCGATCATGCGGAAGGATCTCGATGTGACCGCGTAGGACGAGAATATTGCCTTTTGGTCCCCCAAAAACCAGACGTTATCGATCAACGACACGTAGCGCGAGAAAAACGTGCTCACAGATGGCGATAAATGAACATGGTCTGTGGTGCACCGAGATGAGCACGACATCGTGTACTGCTGCTGCGGCAATATTACGGCTCACCCGTTGAAATTTTGCGTGATGATCTTGACCCGTCTTCTCGAATTTCCTGAGCCAAAGACGATAACTTTGAGATACCATACCTCGGCCTGGGATGAATGGACGCTCGGCGCTTCGGTTGCAGGGCGTTGTTCGGACATGGCGAGCAGTTTGGTCAAGGCGATCGAGCTGACGAGATCCCACCATATGGTCGCATTATGTAAAGGCAATGCCACCGTTATTAATTCCGTCCAGGTCACGTTGCTGATTGGACCGAGTCGTTCCTTGTGCTTTCCCAACTATGGGCGCTGTGTACACGCCTGATGAGCTTGGCAAGGACGGCCTCCTCGTGTGTGCACCATCACAGGCACACCTCACCGCGAAAATGATGCCGCGTGTCTATGATGAAAGGCACATCAAGAGTCCGATTCGTCTGGTTTAGAGACCGCCGCACTCGCGCCATGCAATCTTGATCAGCGTGGAACCGAGGTGGAAAGCATGTTCAAAAAATCATCGATATTTGAACGGAGAAGGAACATTGCACAATACAAAAAAAAACAGGAGTGTTTGGAACACAATAGAATCATACGGGATACGATAACGACGAAGAACAAGGGGGAGAGAACGAACGTGAGGAGTTGGTCATGATTATCTGAGTGAAAAAAAAGCTCCAAAGATCCACCCATCGAGTAGAATGCCGTATTCGACACCAACACAAAGCCCTTTCATTGCAATTTTTCTTGGGACAAAGACGTTCAAGGGATGTCGTGGTCAACTACAAGCGCTGTGGTTAGCGTATGTATGTAGTGGCAACCTAGAATGCGGACCGATATTTAATAATCGGGACCGCCGCCAGAGGTACTGCCGCTGTTTCGCTCTTCGACATGCTGCATGATGGTCAAATCGAGCCGTGGACGGGACGGGTGGGACGTACCTCGCGAGCAGCTAGTGGATTACCACTCGACCTTTGCGAGATGACCTAAAGACGGGAGGGGTTCGATGGATGGAGACAAAACATACTGAATGGTGGAGACATACCTGACGTTTTACATCGGGGATGGCAGCGGCCAAGACACAAAACGCTGCTGAGAGCAAAAAGAAGAGTGCGAGATATGGACGCATGGTGTGGGTATAGTATAAGATGGAAGGTGGACGTCGCGAGGTGAACGTGGGTTTAGCCGTCGGGAGAGAAAAGGGTGAGTATTTGGTTGGCGCGCAAGTCGGACTTGACGCTTCGAGGGACGAAAAGTCTCAGGTTTATGTGTGTGGAAGGGGGGCCTGATAAAAGAATCCAACGGCGGGCTTAGCGAGCTCGGCTGACCAGGGGTTTTCGTCATGGTTAACATCATCATTTAAAAGAAGCGAACAAAGTCCAGGGTGCCTGCATTGGGGAACACCCACCTGATGCACAGGTATATTGCGCAGGCTATGCAGGGTCATGCGTCCGATTGGTTTCCACACTGACCCACCAATTGGGAGGTGCAGGCACGAGCGCGAGAGTTATCGCGGCCTATCGCAGCAAGATCTGTGGATGACTGGACACATCCCTGGATATTTGATGGTCTGGTTGCCCTGGTCGCCCTGGTCGCTGTGCCTCCGCATTGGTCCGAGGCCGGGGGCTGACTGCGGAACGCAACGACGGCGACGGATGTTACAGATACTCTGACACCAGCTACAAAGTAAACAGAAATTATTTCCCCTTTCGCCCCATATATCACGCGATCGAGCGAAATTTGAATGCCCTACTGAGAGTCGCCAAGGTACTTGGAGTAAGGAACCCGGAATCTCGGGTGAAGATGGGGCCGCACTAATATTCACTGTTTCCGGACAACTGTATGTGGCTCATGTGGGCAGTATTCGCAGCGTGGGATTGGCGCCATTTACACAATGACGGTCTCAGATCCGGGCCGAGGAACGGCGGTCAGTAAGCACCTACCGGGCTTCTCGCTGATCATGTCCTAGGTATCCAGACATGGCCCTGAATTCGAGTGTGGCAGTGATGCAGCGCGTGAGTCACGTGTATGGTCCGTGCACGCTTACGCGTTGTTGACCAAAGATAATGGGGGTAATTTTGTTTTTAAAATTGTTAATTATTTTTTATTTTGCAAGATCAGAGTAGGGTTGATCAGCCAAACGTCCACCCGACTGTCATTATGGCTACAGCGGCTGTATCGGTGGCCTGTCCACTTCGCCGCTCGACGAGGCTTGCCCACGCCCACAGCCATCCACACTCAAACCAGACAACCCGCCAGTACAATAAACTAAACCAACGCCATCCGACGAGACCCACCCCAGACCCTGAACCTGACCTCGACTCCTCCTCCTCCTCCTCCTCCGACCCAGAGAACGAGCTCACTCCCCGCGCACTCCGCGCACTCAAGCGTCAGCGACTCACCCTCGACCCAGATGGCCTCCCCTTCTCTCCCCGTACCCGCCCGAGGAAGCGCCGCAGAGAATCCATCCCTCTCACCACAAAAGTCAGTCTTTCCTCCACACCACCACTCCAGCTCACACACAAGCCCCCACCCCGCTCGCCCTTGACGCTCAAGCGTACCCAGACAACCAACGGGCAAGCCCATCCTCTCCCCCTCTTCTTTCCCACTGACTCATCCACAGCCCACACAGTACCGCCACCAGCAATGCAGTATCGATACTTGACCCGATCAACGGCGTTGGCATCCCAGCAAACGAAAATCGCACTTCATGTCACCAATTTGCCCTTGCTACGACGCTTCATAACGAGCCGTCCGTGCCTCCAAACGACATACAGACCAAACCGGAGCTTTCGATACCCCTCCACACGATATCCGCAGAGTCATCCACCGCCACAGCAACTTCCTCTGATCCCTCGACATCCCCCTCACCCCTCACTCCCTTGACTCCCCTCACCCCTTCACCCGAATCTTCCCCATCTCTCCCGGGCCACGACAGACAAGTGATACCCCTCTCACCCCCTCCAGTATCTCTAGACACCCTCCCCATGCCATCTTCCCCGGATCCCACCCCATCTACCCCAGGTACACCCACTCAACAATCATCCACGGATTCTTTCACACCCCCATTATCTACGCCCCCCATATCACTAGATCCCGCCCTCGATACCCTGATTCCATTCGAGGGAATCCATCCCCCATTTGACCCCCAGTTATCGGTACAAATACCACCCAATTCTTGTCAACCATCAACGCCACCCCAATTACAAGCTTTAGAGCTTCAAGACCAATTTCATTCATTTCCACAACCACAGCTTTATGTACCTCCGAACCCTGTGTTTGTCCGTGATCGAGAGATCAATATATGGAAACTAGCTTGTCAAGAGCGGGTAGATTGTTTGTGCGTCCATCATCATCAGCTTCTAAACACCTCGCAAATATACTTTTGCCTGTCACCATTCCTTTTTGATCCGCTTGCACATATATTTAGATGATGTCATGTACTAACGTGTTTGTTCAAAAACTTCTTTCCAGATTACGCCGCTACGGGATCGATTATATCAAGGCACTCGTAGAATCAGAAGCCCGCTCCGTTTCCCAAGAAACGCCATCCCCAGGCACCACCACCACCGAATTCTACCCTGCGTCCCCATCACAAACCAAATTCAGACTCTATACCCCCGCCAGTTATACGTATTCATCCACCTCGTGGGGATCCACTTCTGGATCGCCCAAGGCATTCCCGCTCGAGGACGAGGGTGACGATGCCGATGCAGGTTGGCCCATGGATGATGGTGATTGGGTAGATGCCGATGTCGACATGGAAGACGAGGATGAAGACGACTACGAGGACGAGGATGATACTGCCGAGGGTGAGGCGGAGCGGGAAAGCGACGCGACGCTGGAAGCTGTACAGGGATTGGTCATTGCAGATGCTCCAACCCATGGTGCATCCAGGGTTGACGCACAAGCGACGGTTCCCATACAGGTCGACGACGCGGAGATGATGCAGGTGGATGGCGCAAGTCCAGACGGGCGATTGGCGACAAAGGCATCGGTCAGCCCAGAAGCACCGGTCCCGCCACGTTCAGCGCCATCGACGGCCGACTCGTCACTACGTCCCTTGACGCCTGTTACCCATCCATACCCGTCACCTCCACCAGTGACGCCACCCAGTCTTCCACCCCTGTCATCATTGCATGTCCCTTTGCTATCCGAACACCCCCGTGCTTTCATGGGCCGCGGTACCCCACCAGACCGACGACGACTGATCGAATGGAGCGGCTCTGGACGCTTTGCGACCAACGGCATGGGACCACCGCTCTATCTCTCGCCCGTCCCCCAACGCCACGCCAGTGCGGACATTGGGGTCGTTCCCATGTCTGTCGACGCGCCGATACATCCTCCGCCACCACACACCCCGCACACACACGGCGAATGGACGTCGTTTTTGTACTCGATGCTCGAAGGGGACGGTGTCGGCGTGGACAACGCGTCGCATGCTTCCGAACCGACGTGGTACGAGCTTGGATTGGGATCCGTCTCTACGGTTGTCCCAGACAACGCGCTCGAGCTCCCACTCTCTCACCCCCACCCACACACGCACGGGC
This sequence comes from Boletus sensibilis, assembly GCA_038092655.1. Taxonomy (NCBI): domain Eukaryota; kingdom Fungi; phylum Basidiomycota; class Agaricomycetes; order Boletales; family Boletaceae; genus Boletus; species Boletus sensibilis. The sequence goes on along the minus strand of JBBPQU010000522.1, from coordinate 5,127 downwards.
GGACGTCGGCCGGGGAGCAGCCGGTCGAGGAAGGGAATAACAGCTCGAGCACGTTGCGATTTGCATTGGGTTAAGTTCCACTCCAGGGTTTGGGTCGCGGTATTTATAGAGCTATTATATCATGGATCAGCGTCGCCTTGTTTTCTCCCTTTCCTCGCCATCTACCCTCACTTTCAGCTCTCCCCGCTTGTCTCTCTACCCACTCATCGCTTGTATCTGCTCTGCTCTGCGCCTGCTCGTGCTCATGCGCGTCGTCGCCGGTCGTCGTGTCGCCCATCCCGTTCTGTTCTCCTGGTGAGCTTTATACCATCACGGTAATACACCTCCATCCATCTTGCTCTCTCCATCATCGTCGCACATACCACCGTGTTTTTGGAATTATAATTTCACATGCCATGGCCCATTTCTCTCATTCGGTATTACTTAATGACACCCTTTTCTGATTCGATGTTTGGAATCAGCTCCATCACATGACCTACTTGTGTAGCGATAGGATTTAAGAAAACGACGACGGTTGTTTTTCTCTTTTGCTTTTGGTATCCCATCATGAATTGGTTTTTTTTCGGTTCTTTCATGCGTTCTTTTTATGCGTTCAAGGAATTGGTTTGGTATCTCCACGGTCCAAGCCTTTCTACTGGATGTATTTTTCGTCCCTTCCCCTCGAAACGAGTGCCCCCCCTCCCGACTCGACGCAGGATGACTCCAGGATCGTCTTGATTTTTTTTTCTCTCCTTTCGTCCACTTCGAAATCTCCGTCTCCGTCTCCGTCTCACATTCCATCTGGTCTGTATACCTCTCTCCTTACACTACCGTTTGCCACCAAATGGAATGTTCTTTGTAAACATGTAAAAAAATGGTGGTAGTGCATATTTACATACGTATATACCCATGCATATACAAGAGGTTTTGAAAACATTTCGAGCAACTCACGCCCCGATATGAATGAACACGATCCGCTGATCGATCGAGACGAGGTCCTTGTCGACCGACTTGGATGCCTTGTTCAACGCCCGTGCGGCCTGTGTACAGTCCCATTCCTCTGGCTCACCCCCTCCTCCATCGCGAGGAAACATGTACGTATAAAACGCCCTCACCATGTACTCCGCCATCCCGTCGTCCACAGCCCACATCGTCCCGATCACGCTCCGAAACCCCGCAAACTGCATCGCAGCTGCGAGGTGGATGATCTCGTCCGGTGCGTGGCGATCACCGACGGCGGTATGGCACGCCGAGAGGAACGCGAATTCGCCCTCCTCGGGGTTTGCCCTGTCCTGATCCTGATTTTCGACGCTGGCGTTGGACTCTGAAGCACCGGGACGAGCGCGGACGACGTCGAGCAACGTCACCGCCCGATCCCCCAACGCGAACGCCGAATCGAACGGTTGTTCTAGATTCGGATGACCATGACACGCGAGGTGTGCCCATGCGTGCGTGCCGAGCGCGGCGAGCGCGGCGTCGGCCGTGCTCGCGTCGCCTGAGAGTGCGGAAAAGGGCATCGAGGGGGGGACGAGGGATTGGACGAGGGCGAGTTCGGCGTCGACGGTTTGGAGCTGGGGGGAGGTGGTGCTGGTGGGTTTGGCTTGGCCGATGGCGACGAAGGCGGGTGGGGGTCGTGGTGTGGATGGTGGTGAGGGCGAAGGTCGATGACGTGCACGAATGAGCGCGGCCAGCGTTGGCGTATACGACGAGACATAAATGTTCGGCAGGTTCTGCGCGCCCTTGCGGTACGGCCCCGCTGCGTGAAGCGGGAGCGACGTCAGCTTCGAGGTGGGACACCACCAGATCCGTGCGCCGCGCGGTACCTTGAGGGTGGCCAATTCGTCGACGATTGGGCGGACGAGCGAGTCCCAGAGGGTGCGCAAGACCACCACGACCTGCCTCTCGCGCGTCTTTTCCTCCCCCACGCGCGACGTCGTCTTCAACATGTGATAAAACTGCGCGGAGAGCGTCGTCAGGTCCTCGAGCGTCGTGTCGGGGAGGGGGACGAGTCGCGGCGGGGCGTCGTGCAGTACGATGAGGGCATCGCACCGCTGACGGCTGACGTTGACGAGGATCACAGGTCCGCCGAGCGCAGTGGGCTTTAAGCTCTGAAACGACGGTCGGTCCAGGAAGGACTGGAACCCCTCCTGTCCACGGATGCGCGAGACAATGTCCTCCAGTTCTTTGGACGACTGTCGGTATCGGCGCGCCGCTTCTTCCAGCGTCAACCGCGATGCCGTCACGCTAGACGGCGCGACGGCGCTCTGCGCTAGCTGGGCGCTCACCCGTTCAAAGTCGGACGCCAACGCGCGTCCTGAGTCGCTGGTGGACCGCAGGGCGTCGAGCGGCGTACGGCTCTGCGACATCTGCGACCACAGTAACCCGCGCCCTTGCTCCGAGAGTTCGACCGCCAGCTCCAACTCGCCCCGCGCTATCGCACAGGCCGTGGCATCCGTCGCCAGGGTGCTGGTTTGTTTGACCCAGTGTTTGCTCAGGAGGGCAGTGTGTCGACTTTTGATGGACGCGGTGGCGAGTAGGTGTTGATTGAGGGAGCCAAGGGAGGTTTGATAGGCGAGCAATGCGGACGAGTGACGGTGCTTTTCGGCGCGGTCAGCCCACTCGAGTGCAGCGATGACACTCATGAATCTGTCAACGTAGCTGTAGCGTGCTGCTTTTTCGTAATACCGGAAACCGTCCTCCATGAAGGAGGGGGCTTGCAGCTCCGAAAGCTCGTACATGGACATGGACAACTTTGCAGCGCTGTGGCAAACGGCATGGAGCACCGGGCTGTCTTCTGGAAGCGTTTGCACAACACCTCGGAGAAGGTTGATCGCATCGTAAAGGCCATCGTTGTCGCGACGGAGTTGAGCTCGTTCGTGTAGCGCTTCCGCGAGGCGCATGTATGTCAGTGGTTGATCATAGTGCGAAGCTGGAAGATGTTCGAGAGCTTCCGTGAAGAAGACGATGGCGGCATCGAGGTGTTGGAGACGATCGCGGTGATGTCCGAGCTTGACCAACGCATGACCATAGTTTCGGCATAAGGCTCCCCGAACAAGGTGCTTGGGTGGCATTTGCTCCGCAGCGACACCAAAGAGTTTGACACACCGTTCCAGGTCCTCCAGGTCCTCCTGGTCCGAGTAACGGACAGACAAGAATGTGGCGAGGGTGAATGGAACGAGAAATTCCTCGTAGGAAGCAGGGAGCGTCAGCGCATGAGACACGCGCTCGATCGCCGTATCCAAATCCCCCCCGCTCCTTTGGGCTTGGAATCGCATGAAGAGTGCGATGCCCAAGTTGACCAAGGAAATCTTGTAATCAGAGTTTCCGGGCGTGGGGGACAGAATTTCCTCCACTTCGGCCAAGAGCACGATCGCTTCGTCCAGCGCGTCACCAGAATCTTGGTTGTATTCGAAACGCTCGCGCAGCGCGTTCCCGAGTTGCATGCAGACGGGGACGTAATTAAAGTTACCACGTTTGCAACTGCGATGGGCGACGCGATAAAACGCGATGGATTCGTCTAGGTCCTTTGGATCCGTACTAAGCTTGAAGCGCGTTTCGAGGGCGATGCCGAATTGCAGGTGGACAGGCACGTGCTCTGCGTGGCCCTCGGGGAGCGTAGGAATGATTTCACGGAACGCATCTATGGAGGTGTTGATATCTGATTCCTCTCGTCCATGCTGGAACTTTTGGAGGAACGCCTTGGCACGATTGATCTTCAAAGAGATGAAGGCTGGCTCTGCTGGTCGCGTGGAAACCAATGCACGATCGCAGTAATCGATGATAGTCTGACACTCCTCGATGTTCCCAGACCTGTAGAAGCACTCCAACAGAGTCGATGTCAAGTTTGCCACGGTTGACGAATAATTCAACTCCTTTGGAGATGAAAGGGTTAACGCATCCTTGGATGTTGACGCGGCGAGAGTGAGATCTTGCATGTCGCCTTTCGCACTGAACCGCGCAGAAAGAGCACGACCATATATGGAGAGCATGATAGGACGCTGGTGAAAACCTGCCTCGCACAACTCAACCGCAGAGGCGAGCTTCTCGATGGAGGAATCTAGGTCGGCAATCTTGCCAGTCGCATTGTAGCGGGTAAGGAGCACGGTGCCGAGATTGAAAAGGGTGATAGGCCGGCCAGAATATGTCGGGGGTAAAATGTCAGAAGATGTGGCCAGGTATTGGATTGCTTGATCGAGGTCATCGATGTTCCCGAACAATGTGTAACGTGACTGAAGGGCAGCGCCATAGTTATCGAGGAGCCGTGAATGGTCTAGGTTAAGCACAGTGGAGTGCTCCATCGCTGTTTCATAACAACCAATTGCCATCTCCATCCTCTTGGTGTCCCCTTGCGTATAAAATAAGCGCAAGAATACAACGCCGAGGGTTGTGAGATACAACAGATAACCCTCCTGTCCTGGAGAGCGCAGCCCCAACGCAGACATGTAATAATTGGCAGAACTCTCCAGGTCCTGCACATGACCGTCTACCTCGAATCTGAGAAGCATCGCATCTGCGAGATTCCCCAAAACGGAGTGTCTTGATGGGTGACCGGGAGGGCGTAGATCCAGACAGGACTGGTAGTGCTTCATTGCCGTGTCTAGATCGGCCCTGTTTCCCTGTTTTGTAAACCGTTCCTTCAGCGCAGTCGCAAAGTTATTGAAGAGTACGTCTCGGTTGGGACTTTCAGCAGGGCAGGCTGATAGGGCAGTGGAGCTGGTTTCAACGATTCGATCGAGGTCCGTCACATCTCCGTATCTCCAATATCGGTTGAGAAGACCGCTGGCAAGGCTTGCCACCGACGGGAGGTAAGAAGACTGCTCCGGTGTGCATGATTCCACAGCAGCCTCAAAGTAGGTGATGGCTTGCGTCAAGTCATTGGCGTTACCCCGAAACTTGAACCGCTTGGTGAGTGCCTGTCCCATATTGCATAGAGCTGCGAGGTGAAAAAAATGGCCAGGTGGTGCCAAATCAAGGGCTTCCTTCCTCCGGAAGATGCCTTCATCGAGGTCGATCGGATTCCCCGAGAGTGCGAAACGAGACATGAGGCTGCTTGCGAATGTGTCGAGCGCTGAAAAGTACTCTTCATCGTCTGGATTCAGCGACGCCAGCGCTTGTCTCGCGATTTCGACTTCGTCAGGTACCTGGATG